>VDFB02180502.1:0-42342 GCA_007258455.2 Sequoia sempervirens
CTCTCTCTAAAGGATTAAATTTGATGGTTGACTTTGCCTGTCAACATTTTTTTTAATTACGGTTATCTATTCAAGGGTGCCCTTAAAACATTATGATATACCTTAGTGTATGTAAAATTATATATAAATCAAACATATATATCATTATAATTCTATATAAATTTTGACGGTTTAATCAAAATATCTCCTTTTACAATCTTCTTAAAATTTTGATTGTATTCTACAACAAAAATCTTTAAATAAAGTCATATGGCCATCAAATTTAAGCCTTGCCGCCTACCCCCACTCCCTCCATATCTTTCTCTTAATTTATCATTTAAAAACAATATAATTAATATTTATATTAATATTAAAAACAAGGTGTTCGACCAAACATCTTTATAATGTTCGATCGAACCCATTTAAAAATCATTTTTTTATTCTATGGATAGTGGGTTCAGTCAAACCCCTGTTCGACCGAACACTTTTATTTTCTTCGACTGAACATCTGTTCGTTCAAACCTTTGTTTTTTCACCCTTGCTCCCTAAGGCACCAAAATTGCTAAGAATTTTGCACTTCGAAGCTCAATTTGAAAATGAAAATGGAGGAGATCTCAAAAACCCAACTAGTATCGGGTTCCCCTCAAAACGAGCTATCCAACGAATATAATTTTAATATGTTTTGATTATATTATCTATCTGTTTTTTAAGTTTTATTAAATATAGGTTTTTCACTGAAAACAAAACTCTGTTCTGCACAAGTGGAAAAATAGAAGATTATCAAAAAAAAATTTAAAATATGAGTACACCATATTGAGTCCTTGATCCAACAAAATAAAAAATAAAAAAATTGATACATATGGTAAAATTTATGTGTTATACCTGGGTGGTTAATATCATTGTAGTGATTTGACTTTGAAACTTGATTAAAGAAAAATATTCAATAAAAAAACTATCTAACCAAGTGGAAGCACTAAATATCGAGTTAGAAATCTAAATTTGAAAGAATTGGAATTTTATCTTTCAAGGAAAAAAGTTATGTGTTATACGGTGTGTGTCACTTTTTAAAAATGTTGTTTTTTGAAAAAAACTAATTTTCGTGAGAGATGGAAAAAGAAGTGCAATCTGATTCCAAAAAAATTGAAAAAAATATTTTTAGAATTTACAGACAAAATGTGACAAGACTCTAGTTTGCATCATCTTCAAATTCCTCACGGTTTAATCGCTATAGGTGCCCGAATGTGGAGATTTTGTTAAAAAAAAATATCAGTGTCTAGTTTGGCCAAAAATTGTAAACCACTATTGTGGGATCACCCTCATATATCATTTTGAATCAGACAACCATTAATTTTCATGGTGGTAATGAAAGTGATAGCTTCATTTGTGTATTGTTCACTTTGAAATTCATTAGACCAATTGGTTTGTTTGTCGAAATCTCTCCTACCCAACATATTTATTTTTAAAATTTGCATAGCTTGCCCATGATGAAGTCTAGATATAATTTCCCATTCATGCTCTATAGTAGTATCTCAGATAGTTTTGGTGTTTGCACTTTGAGAATCAATAATATCTTCAATAATGTCAATCACTATTCTTCACTCCACATGTCATTGATTATAATTGATTTTTTCCCAATTTGACACTATTGGATCATTGTTATGACCAATATCTCTTCGAATATCATGAAATGGTTTATAAAGTAACAATTTTGAGAAGCAAAAATCAAACCATTTATTCGAGTCATATGTAGGAATAGATAGAAATATGGGAAAAACTCACAACAATTGTTGTTTCTCTTGCATTCCATTTGTTATTTATCTTTCATTTAGGATTATATATCCATGATTTTTCCACATCAATTAGTGAGATAGATTACATACTAGAACTTGGCCTATTTCTATATGCATCAATGAAAGATATTATTTGTTCTTCATTGTTGAAATATAGAAAAAGGGATCCTAGGTCCTAAATACAAAGAACCTAGGATGCAAGGGGCCTTTTTCCAAGTTACATTAAGATGTGTATCAACAAGGTGAATAGATTGACTATCAACCATGAAGGTGAGCCAATCATACCTAGATGCACATCTAATTGAGGATGGGAATTGATTGGAAATTATTTGCAATGATTAATCTAATTAGGCTATGCCCTAATATGTAAATTGAAAGATCTTGATGAATGACAGACTAAAACAGTAGTTTGCAGGTGGATTTAGAAAGTGTAGAGTGATATGTATAGGTCTGTACCCAAAAAAGCTTGTTTCAACCACTATAAAAGGACATAGTTTCCCAAAGGTGTCTAAGTCCTTGTAGGGTGTCTTGATCAACTTTTGGGGTCCTTTAGTGTTGGATTTATGCTTCTATTTTTTGTCTGCAAAATTGTCAAAATATCGTCAGATAAATCTATAGGTGAGTTTTTGTGTCTTGACAAGATGTATGACAACAAATGCAATAATTGAAAAAATTTCTTCAATCCTCTTCAACCTAAGATTTGCACATTCACAAAGAGAGGAAATGTTGGGTCATTTTAGGGGCTTGCCTTAGCCAAACCTCGTGTAAGTGTTTCCACTTCCACAATGGCAATGTCAATGATAAAATGGATAAATGGATAGGAAGGAATGATGAAATCATAAAGTGTTGCAACTCACCACCCTTCAATGGCTTCCTTAAAGGACTAAAGTCATGCATATCACTCCAAAGTCTTGATCTTTCTTTCTTGAATATTTGAATGCTTTGGAGACCTACAAAAAGGGTTAGCCTTCACAAAATAATGATAACTTAATAACATGAACTCACATACACTTTGACATGATGCTTGGATCTAAAATTGTTGCAATAAAGCTCTAAAATGTTGATCTTGACTTTCTCTTGACAATAAATCTTGCTTATAAAATCTCTTTCTAGTTTCAAATAATGAAATGACTAGGTATTTATAAGCATTTATTCAATTTCCCAAAAATTAGATTCTAAAAGTTGACACTTGAAATTTGAATTCTAAATGTTTAAATGTCACCAACATGTCCAAAAATGGGTCTTGGCTAAGAAGGGGGACCCATATGCCCAAGGGTGTATGGGTCCTGACCCAAATTTCAAGGACACTAAATGTCGGGGGCAACATGTGAGTTGGATGCATTTATTCAATGCTTGCGGTTTATTAAAAAATGGTACAAATGGGCTTCAGAATGCATAATTTTAGGACATTAGGAGGTCAATTAGGATCAAGAATTTAGGGGGTCCAAAACATAGTGTGAAATTGTTAAGGGTGACAATTTTCTATGTTACAATTGCTATTTTCGGTGTGCAACACTACACGTTTGAAAACCTTCATTAATACATTTAGATTGATAAATCTAAATTACTAATTTCTACCAACGAAAATTCTAATAACATGTGTCTTGTTTCTTGAGCTCCAATATCTCTTTATATTATTGTTTCAGTCAAAAGATTCTTATAAGCTTTTGCAGCTAGATCATCTAGATTTTCTATGTTTGCTAGACGTATTAACATTTGTTGGTATGTTTCCAATATTTTTTTTGCTTTGGTTGCATAATTAGCAATATATTTAATTACAACATGTTTTGATAGAATAGGTTTCCATTTCCAATCTATATTCTCTTTCCATAATTGCAAAATTTAAATAGTGATTGTGTGAGTTAAGTTTATCATCATTTCTAGCAAGATCATTTTTTGTTCATCGGTGTCTATATCTTCATATAATTTTGTTCCTTGCAAATTTAATGGTCATGGAGCATTATACCTATAAGTCATGTACCATTAACATAAATTTATATTTAATGAAATGAATTAGATAAGTACATTTTTTTAACAATAAATTTAATCATGTGTTATAAAAATGATTACCTACAAACCATTTGTCCTTTTTTTCTTAGTAGACATGCACCCTCTCTACACATTGTATGTATTTCCACTATGTTTTCTTTCTCCTTGTAGTCCAAGGTCTCAACATCTGCTTGTGCAAGTTTTGTTGTGTTTTTAAGACATGGATGCATAGTAAAATTTTGGAATGTAGGAAATATAAATTACAATCAATCACTTTGTTGTATATGTTGGAATTCAGAAACATTTTTAATTGTGTAAATTATGTAATGTAAATTGGACTTTTTACCTATAAGTTTCGTCATGGGTATCATGTCTTAGATTCCATGCATGAATAATCAAATTGAGGTATCTTTCAACAAAAAATCATTGATATTCATTTGACCAATCAATAGTATCCATGTTTGGCACTCCATTTATTCATAAAAATTCATGTACATGTGTTGATCCTTTATGTTGCAACTCATATTTGCACCACTAGTCTTGAACATTCATTCATTTTTGAAGTATTTCTTTTCTAAAATGAGAGTGTTGTAAGTGCATGTATTGTGCAACTATATGAGGGTAGTCAATCATATTTTATTTTTGCCAAAGTTGTGCTTCTCTTGGAGTTATTGGTGATGTATTTGGCATTAATGCATGTAAATCTAGTCAATACAAGTCCACTACACTCAATGTAAAGAAAATGTTAGGTGTACCAATCTGATGCAACATGTTTATCAGTTCTAATCAACATTTTGTCTAATATGATCTTGTACCCCTTTTAAAAGAAGTTTTTGAATCACATCAATCTATCAACAAGTTGTGATAGTGACATATTGTCCATATCTTCACAAAACTTGTTTATAATGATTAGCATGTCATGGAGAATTCTTTTCATAAAAACTATAGTTGATGTTTGTGCACGATGCCTTATTATTATATTTGTCATATAATATCAAAATCTTGGATGTTTACCGAATCGATTATCTCTATAATAACATAGGTTCCTCACATATTCGTTTATATGTACTTACTTGATTCGTGGTTCTAACCAATCACATTTACCACTTGAAAATAATGTTGGGAATGCCATATCTAGTAATCCTAATGTAACATATTCATTTATTTGAGATCCACCAATTGTTGGTCGGTTAATTAATGTCATTGGATATGCATTTGGATTGTTCACCTATGCATGGATCAAGTCCATCTCTTTTTGTGTGTTAGGTGGCCAAGCAACCATTGATGTCATGTGTTCAATGATATTACCTTCATTAAATTCTCCATCACTAGTCCGACATAAACTATATCATTTGTATCTGATTGAAATTTCATATGTACAGTCCTTAGTTGTTCAAAAGTATTTTGATTAGAATTTGTAGGTAAAGTGTCAAGAGCATTTACATTGATTGTGACATCTGATCAAAATACAATGTGGGTGATTTTGTATTGGAGTGTTGTATAAACATGATCCATGTTCACTATGAAGTGGTTACTTGTGCCATGTTGATCTTTCCTTCAGAATATAATGATTGGTAAATCTTTGATACAATGTGGTAATTTATTTGATATTTGTTCAATATGTTGTGGAAAGCTTATAGTGTGTCCTCTATATTTATATTGACCACCTCTTGCATGTGTAACTTGTAATATTGGGCTCACACGTGCAATCAACATTTCTTCTACTTATGTGAGGTTTGCTAGTTCAATTGGTTGAGGTCTAGGATTCATATTATTTGTATTTGAGAATCTATTGATTCCTCTCTTGTTTACATCTTGTGCAAACAGTATCTTCTGAAGTGTAAACAACTTTGATTCCAATATAATATTCTTCACAAATGTAACAAATTGCTGGTGAATGGTAGGAATCTAAGTGATTACAAAATACCATTTGCATTTATTTGAAATCAATGGTAATTAATCAATTTGGGTTTGGTGTGTGTGTATTCTCTTCTTGTCTACTTTCTACTTCTAATTGTTCTATTATTGTTTGTAATCTTCATCTTGCATTGTTTGCTCTATCTATTTCATTCCTTTTCTTCTTTGTTCATCACTTTTTGCATCTATCATTTGCTCCCTTCATCATTTTCAATATTGTCTTTGTTATTCTCTTTTACATTCTTTCCTTTTTTCCTCAATTTCAGAGTTTCTCTTCAATCAAACCATAGCTAGAAATGAAAATAATATTGTAAAGTTTAATGAGTAAAATGTATCATCTAGTTTTAGAAAATATTGTTAGAAGTAAAGTAAACAATTGTCTTTAATACATATGTCAACACTATTCATATTAGTATTATAGTAATTTGAAATTCAAAACCTATAAAGTATAATATTATTTTATTATATTCTCTTAAAAATATATGTATATATGATTGTTAAATAATGATAATGATATTATGATTATAATGATGTTTAATATAAGATTTTAAATATTATTTTGTTGTGATATTATGTTATATTATTAAATGAAATTATTATTCTATTAGTATGAGTTATTTCTAATTTTATTCAAATGATTTGATTATTCTTTATTTATACTGTATAATGAAATCAGTGTGATTAGAAAACTATATGATTAGTTATATATTATCATAAGTTAAGTATGAGTATTATATTAATGTTATTAGAATAATATGATTTAACAATTATAAAATTATTCGTATGTATATATTTTTTGTTGTATAAGTATAATGTTATTATCATTATCATGATGTTTTAGATAAAAAAAATTTATTATTCTTATATATTGTGATATCATGTTGCATTATTAAATGATATTATTATTATATCAGTATTAGTTATTTCTAATTTTATTCAAATGATTTGATTATTATTTATTTATATTGTATAATGGAATAAATGTGATTAGAAATGTGTATAATTAGTTGTATATTATCATAAGTGAAGTATGAGTATTATATTAATGTTATTATCATAATATAATTTAACAATTATCAAATTATTTATATGGTAAGTGCAAAAAGATGGGGGGCCAAAATATGGCCATTCCATCTTTTGGTCTCAAAAATGAGAAAACGTGAGTGCATTATAATTATTGAGGGAAGGGGAGAGAGAGGGGGGGAAGGAGAGAGAGGGGGGAAGAAAGGAGGGAGCGAGCGAGGGAGAGAGGGAGAGATATGTGAGATAGAAAGAATTAGAGAGAGAGAGAGAGGGAGGGAGAGAGAGGGGGGAAGGAAGGAGGGAGATAGAGATTAGAGAGGGAGAGATATGTGAGATAGAAAGAATTAGAGAGAGAGAGAGAGAGAGAAGGAAGGATAGGTAGAGAGGTAGTCCTTGAGCTCAAGGGAGAGAGAGTCAAATAAAGGGATAGATATAGTGAGAGAGATTTAGGTCTAAAGCATGAGGGATAAACAATGAGTGAGATAGAGAGAGAGAGAGAGAGAAATATGATGCAACTTGTTGATTACTGAAATTTTATCTCTTGATTACTAAAATTTGACATGTTGATTGTATAGCCTCTCTAATGTCTAATTAACTTGGTGCTACTAGGTATACACACAGCTCAAAGAACCTGAGAATCCCTAACTAAACAGTTCATCTTCCACAAGAGCTTGCATTTAATTATCAACCAGGGACTCATAAACTTTAGATAGTGCTAGAAAAATATGTGTTCATAGATCCTAGACACATCCTACATTAATAGAGTATAGGAAAATGCATATGTACAAAAGACTACAAAAGTTGGAAAATGAAATGAATTGCTAATTCACAAAACAAGGGAAATGAATATAAATTGTTATCTTATGCTATTGATACCTAATGCTTAAGACTGTAACGGTCAACTATTAAAACTAGAGTGTCCTAACCTAGCTAATTCCTTTGGAGTATGAAACCAAACATGAAGCTACAAAATTCAATTCAAAACTATAGAATAGTATTCATAAATTACAACACATGCCTATAGATAGAAACTACTAACCGAATTCAACAATGCATCATTTAATCTCACAATAAAAAATCAATTGGATTAGCAATACCTCAAGTGGCCCTTGCTTGAGTTGTTGCTTCCATAGAAGTTGTCAAACACACACTTACCCACTCAAAAAATCATGATATCAAATCAATTTCCTTTATTGCATTCTAATATTGAATTCTTACATAAAATCCAACAAGAATCTAATGAAGATCTCTTATTCAATAACAGATATTCTATTGTTGCAACTACTAAGTGACAGATAAACAACTAACTAGTAATAATCAGCTTATCAACTCAATCAACTAGATTTCCTCCTTGACAATAGATCCCACTATATAGGGTTTGTGAGGAGTTTTATTCTTCTCAGACTGAAAAAAAAAATCATAAAGCAACTGTCCACTCTCCCTCAAAGATAGGAAGAGGGCTTAGTCTAAAACAAAAAATAATAACTATAAAGTGAGAGTAGATAATCCAAACTAGAATTTTATGTCCAACAGTTTAACTGCTTAATAGAGATGTGTTCCTAAGAATAGTCTCATCATAAATTAGTACTATTGAGAGTAGACTCCTCCTAGTTGTCTTATTTGGAAAGAAAGAGTACTATGCAGTGACTCACATCTGATCAATAAATTATCACCTTCACTTCCTTCTGAAAGTGTTCCCCCTTGGTCGTTTGACTTCTTCTTTGCAACCATCCGCAATCCTTATGTTGCAGGTTGAAAAACTTGTTGAAAGGCCTTCTTGCTACAAGGTGTTAGTCTCATTCCTAAACCATCTACATTATTAACAATCATAAATTAAACACTGAATCATATTGAATTTCATAGACATTCATGCATTCATATAGGCATATATCAACATAACATATTTCCATTTCCGCATACTTAAAATTGCTTAAAAGTATATAAAAGGTATGTGAGGTCTTGGTAATGTCTTTGAAACTTAGTAGGAGAAATGATTAAAGCATAAAATAGTAAAAGGAAAACTAGCTAATGATTGAGCCCATCACTGATTATTGAAATTTGACTAAGTTTAAACAATTATAAGATCTTCCAAAAACTAGAATTTGCATTATAACTCCTAGAGATCTAAAACCACTCTCAAACACCCTAAAATTATATACATGAAATATAACTTAAAGTATAAGAAAGTAAATGTCCATATGTAAATGTCAATAACTCTTAGAGTTGGCATTTTTGTTTGCTTTGGAAATTTTTAATCCTTTGGCTTGGATTTTCCTTGGGCTTCCAACCCAAAGGCTTGGAGTGACTTTTCAACATCCAAAGACGTATTTTTGCAAATTGTGAAAAAATTGACATAATCTCAAGTTTTCTCCCCATCAGGTTTGCACATGTTTGAATGTCAAGTCAAAAAAACACCATGGTAATGTTAAGCTCTCCCTTAACTATCTAACCATGTGATTTTTTTTTACATTTTTTGTATGTTAAGGTTTTCGTCTTTAATTTTTTTTGTTAGTGTATCCTTTTTTTTCAAAAATAAATGTTTGGTATTTTTCACTTTATTTTTTAATCATTCAACAAAATTTCAAACAAATTACATTTTTAGAAACTAGACTCAATTCTACACATATTCAAAAAAAATTGATTTTTGATCATTTTTCAAAAAATTTAGGGGGGAGCCTGCTCAATTTTTTATTTTATAGGATGTGTCCACTTTAAAAATTCAATCAACTCATGTATTATTTGGGAGATGGAACTTTCCTCCCCTTCAATTTGTAATTGCAACTTATACACTGGAAATTCAAGGTTGAATGGAAACTTGGCCTCCATACCATACACCAATTCAAAAGAGCTCTTCTCAACAACCTTCTTGTATGTGATTTTATCTTCTCAAACAATAAATTTTAACTTATCCAAAGTTTTTTTGATGATGTTAATGATGCTCTTGTTTCTTGATTCAACTTTTCAATTTCCTGGTGGGTGATAAGGTGAAGAATTTGTTAAAGATATCTCATATTGTGAGCACATGTCAACAAATTCCTTGGATCTTAAAAAAATTGCATTATTAGTAACAATTCTTGATGGCACACTAAACCTAGTAACTATGTTGTAACGCAAAAAATTAGTCACCACTTTTGGCATTGCATTCCTTGTAGCGATTTCCTCAACCCATTTGGTAAAATAATCAATTGCCACCAATATCTACTTATATCAGTTGTTGGATTTTTTTTTGTTATTTCCGCGATGAAGTAAATACCCCATTATTGGAATGGAGCCTCTACTGAAATGGTTGTAAGGGGAAATGCACCTACAAATTTTATCTTGCTTGAAAACCTTTTACAAGCATCACACCTCTTTACAAATTTGGTCATATCCTTGAATAATGTGGGCCACCAATATCCACTCATAATTTTATGAGAAGTGATCCTTGACATGTAATGTCCACCACATATCCATGGTGGCATTCCTCAACAAATTTTACTTGTTACTCTTCATATAGACACCTGAGGAGCACACCGTCTAGGTTTATCCACATCAATTGTCCTTCCAACAACATATACCTCTAAGCCTCAAGTTTTAATGTTCTCTTTTTCTTATCATTCAAATCAAGAGGAAAATTTAGGTTCTCTAAATAAAATAATATGTCTTTATACCAAGGACAATCCTTTAATTGACAATGGAAAACAATTGGGTGAGAATCTACTTGATTAACTTTAGCAGCATTCAAATTTTCCTCAGCCATTAAGTTTTCTAAGCCTTGACCTCTAAATAGATTTGACGCAGTTTGCATATCCATGTCATACTCTTGGATCTTGTTGATTTATCTGCATCTTATTTTTTGATGCTTCATGTTGCACAAAGATGTCCCTGACAACCATATGAGCCAAAAAAGCAGTGATCTTGTCCCCTATAAGGTAGAGTCTATTTTTGTTCACATCTTTGACAAGAGCATATGCATGCTTCTCCATCACAAAATAGTTTAATTCAACATATCTCAATAATTTTTTGAAGAAAGCTATTGGTTTTTCAAAACCATCTTCATTTTTTTTGTAATAGAACAATAGTGTAAAAATATGCAAAAGAAAATAATTGGAAGGGCTTAGAATAGTTTGGACTTTTTAGCATTGGCACATTTTTAAGTGAATATTTTATCTCTAAAAAGGAATCACTTGATTCCTTATCCCAGCTAGAAGATTTCCCCTTCAACACTTTAGAAATTGTCGTTGTCTTCTCAGCAAAGTTGGGGACAAACCTTCATACAAAGTTTACCTGTCTAAATAAAGATTGAACTGCCTTAATTTTTTTGGGATATAAGATAAGATCTAGGTATGTGCAGGATCATCATGGAAAAAATAGGCCCTTAAGTGGCGAAAAATTTAGAAAAATTAGAGTTAGGCAACTTGACGTAAAAATTTGAATAACTTATTTATATTATTTAAAAAATATGTGAGAATAGAATCTATAGAAAATTGAATGTAGTTTCTAAACTACTAGGTTTATTTTTCTTTTAAATCTATTTGGTGAAAATTTTGAAATTTCAATGGAATAGTACTTAAATTTTAGGGAAAAAATAAGAAGTAGGTGTCTGTTTGACCACCCTAACCACAATAAAATGATAATATTTTTTTATAATATTTTAGATATAAGTAGAGGACTCATGTCTGGATGTGATGCATATTTTTTTGTAATTTTTTTCTAAGTAAATAATTAATTATGAATTTTTTATTACAACTTTAAAAAAATATAAAAACTCATATGTCTAACCACCTTAACCTGGTCAAAACTTCATGAAATTCCTAATAAATTTTTAAATTGTTATATATACCCCCTAAATAGATGGTTAGATATATTTTGGGTGATAAATAAGGTGATTTTCCTTTTTTTTTTAATCCTATAGTATGCGAAGCATAAAATGTGATGCATGTTTCAGATTCAAAAAATGTGGTACCGTTTCAAAGCTATAGATGTTTTTCAATTAGCCTATCAATCAGGACTTTAGTCGTAATTCAAATAGAAAATGAATAATAATTATTTATTAAATTCAAAGAAAGCATAATTTATATCAGTGGAAAGTTGAGAATCTCCTTTAAAAACCCTTTTTGTTTCATCATTTTTTGGTAAAAATAAAGTCGTCAGCCACATACCCTACACATACCCATCATATCGCCACTTTTTGGCCCATCATGATCCTACACATACCCATCTATGGCTTTGACATATTTTGGATCAATCCTTACCCCTTCTTTAGACACAATATATTCAAGGAGCTTACCTTCTTCCACACCAAAAATGCACCTTTTGGGATTCAAGAATATCCCATACTCTAAGCATCTCTAGAAGACTAGCTCCACGTGTTTGCAATGATCATTCTAATCCTTGGAGTAGGAAGTAAAATCATCTTGGTAGATGACCATTATCTAATTTATTAGGCATGCAAAAGCGACATCCATGGCCCTTTGAAACATGGCTCCAAAATTATTTAACCCGAATGGCATTTGGGCATACACAAAAGTTCCTAATGACATAGTTAAGGTTGTCTTGTGCTACTTAGAATCCTTGACCATGACCTAATTGTAACCTCAGAAGTCATCCATCATAGCCATTAACTCTGACCCTATCACTTGTTGCAGCAAATGGTCCTTATTAGGCAATGGATAATTGTCCTTAAGGGACTTGATATTTAGATTTCTAAAATACACACATAGTCTAATATCCTCATTCTTCTTTCTAACTGGAACAAGGTTAGACACCCATTCTAAATGTCTAATTGGTTTAATAATACTTCCTTTTAGTTTCATCAATTCCTTCTACATTTGAGGGGAAAGAGTAGGGTTGATGGGACACTGATTTTGTCTAAATGATTTTGCATCGAGTTATAATATAATAGTATGTTGAAACAAGTCTTCTCTATAAGCCTTCAACTCATCATAGGACCAAGCAAAGCATTTTTTATATTTTCTTAATAGTGCAATCAACATTTGCTTCTCCATTGGCTTTAACTTCTTATCAATATAAATCATTTGAGGGGCTAACATAGTTCCTAAATCTATACCATCTATTTCTTTTTTGATAGGATTACTCTTTTTCTTATAACAATCAACATTCTTAAACATTCTTTCTAAGACAATAGGACCTTTGTGAATAGTATTGGTTTTAAGCTAGATAATTTCCTTTCCGAAAAGAGTCTCCTTACCTTCTTCATCTTTTTCCACCATGATTTTTCAATCAATTGATGGTTCTCAAAATGATTTATACAACTCAAAAATTCATAAATCTATTGTCATCATTGAAAATTTTCCAACTTTAGATGTTATCTAGAATATTAGGCCTAGTAAAAATTTCATCATATTTATAGTGACAAGGAGAAAAGGAAGCGTCAAATTTTGAAGCTAACATAATAAGTGCATCAACAACCACATTATTATCCATTTCCACCCAAATGGTGTTGAATGCATCAAAAGCTTCAATGGAATCCTAGACCACACTCTAATATATTTTTAGCTTTCTTCCTTTTGCAACATATGTGCCTCTTACTTGAGACAATGCAAGTTGTGAATCACCATGCACTATAATGCATTTGATTCCATATTTGGAAGCCATATTTAAATCGATAAGTATAGACTCATACTTTGCCATGTTATAGGTGCACTCAAAGTTTAATTTGAATGTGAACTTGCAATATTTTCCCTCTAATGACACTAATACTACTCTTGCACTATTACCTTCCTTTGAACATGCACCATCAAAATGAATACTCCAAAGTCCATCATTTTTTGGATGAAGATGTGAGGGTACTACATTTAAAGCAATTTTCTTATCAGATCCATCATCATAGTAGCCAACTATACAATCAAACTCGACATCAAGGTAACAAACCTCATTCTCTGGTTTATTAGGATTCTCCACAATGATCATAATTTTATTTTCCCTATGCAATTGAATAGCTTTCCTATATAGTGGAATGGTATTATAGGATAAATCCATTTGAGGGCTACCACTCATTGAAATGGCCTACTTTTTGGACAACTATATACCCCATTTAGTTGGACAATCAACAATGATAATATCTATTGAAAAGGTTTTACCTAGGTATGTAGCAATTTGTAATGGAACACTATTTACAATTCCAATCATATTTACCTCACAAGAATCCATGGCATAACACTTACCATTAGATTTTGAAACTTGCATCCCTAATTGATTCATAACTTCCAATGGCGTCACATTGTTGGATGCTCCAGAATCTAACAAATAGTTATGAATGAGCCAACCATTTATCAACAAAGAAGTATAAGATGGATCAATGGTTTGTTTGTTGCCTACATAAAAAATCCCCAAATATATTTCAAGGGTCTCTTGTGCATTGACTTTGTCTACCCTATATTTAAGAGCAGATGCAACTTCATATTTTTTATCAAATATAGTAGGGGCATTGAAGTATTACAATATCCTTTCCTTATGTTCAAGGATCCTTAGCAACTCTCTAATTGGCATTTAAACTTTTAATTTACTAAAGGCTTGAGCCATGTCAATAGGTTGATATGCAGGAAAAGGAGTGGAAGATGCAACTATTATGGCATTGGTATCAAGTATGAATGGTATTACTTTATCATCAGTAACAAGTTTCTTTGCATTACTCACCTTCACAATCTCTTCTGCTACTCTTTGTTTTACATCATCTCCAATATTTTGTTGATTTCTCATATTTCAGGTAGAAAAATCAACACCATTTATTTTGGGAGATATAATTTATGTAGAGGTGCATTTGGTAAATGCATCTTCTTTCTCAACGGAGACTATCCTATAGATCTATTGGTTATCCTCTCTACATTATAATATTTTTTTCTCTTTAAGCAACTACACCTTCAAATTTTTCCTTGGCACCTACTTGCTTGTTTCTTAATTGGTAACCACTTTGTACTTGAATGACACCAACTTCAACAAGATCCTTAATGTATTCACTAGAGGGATTTATTCCTATACATCTACCTCATTTTTTCCTTGAGTTTTTCAACATTTTTATTTGGAATCTCATATGGAACACAATGATTTTCATAATCATTCTGAAAGAATTTATCACCCTCATAAGTATCCAACTAATCTACATTGGCATCATTATAACATTCAAGTTTAGCCTCATGCTCGTAGAATTATTTCTCTCCATCAAGTGCAGGTGCAACAACACACTTGGATTGATCATGAGACAAGTAACATATATCACACCAAAAGGAATCTTGTTGAAGATTCACGTGATCCTTCCTCAAGGGATCTGGGATTGTTTCTCTTGGTGCCCTTGGTTTAAATTTCTTGGTACCACTTGGTTGTAATTATTTTCAGGTCTCTTAGATTAGTCATAGTTATAAGGATTTTTATGCACCCTCTAACCCTCATTGTAATGTGTAGGGGTAGGATTAGAAGGCATACCTTTCTCATTCTTTACAACTTTGTAAGAGAGGTCATTCATGGCTCCCATTAGCTTCTCTATTTTTATTCAACAATGAGAGGCTTGTGGAAGTTTCTACATTTGGTTTTAAGAGTTTCACATAAGACATTTTTCTATCATTCTCAAAATCTTTTAGGTTTCTCTCAATATTAATGACCATTGCATATAGTTCCCTCAAGGTTTGAGGGTTATTGTCTTCAATAGATAACCCAAATTTGAATCAAACACTCTGTAATATAAAACAAGACACGTAGGTTTATTCGGCCTTATGCGTAGAGGAAATTTCCTCATTTTCATAATGAACTTGTTATTGAAGTTTGAAACCAATTCATTTACCCATTTCTTGATGGTGGTCAGCTCATGGATTGCAAACTTTGGATCCACTCTTTCACCATATTGTAGTCGGAAGAACCTCATAAACTCATCCCATGAGTCTATTACACTATATAGAAGACTCTTATACCATTCTTTTTCACTCTTCTCTAGTGACTACACAAAAATTTTCATCATGACATATTCATCTTCAATTTCATACTCATCAATGACATCAATGAAATGTCTTAAGTGATCCTTGTAAGGAAACTTGTAGCCATTATATGACAATTTCCACATAACTGAAAATAGATATTTATACATATAAGTACTCAGAATCCATATGCAAGAGAATTGACAACATACCCATCAAAGATGACACAAGATATACCCTGGAAAAACCCCCAAGAGAGAAAAACCCAACCTCCAAAAGCATCCCCACTCCATCATATTAATCAACAATAAAGCAATACAAAAGTTACAATGAATACCTCTAAAGCATCAAGCCTCTAAATGCATCCTCATGTTTCCAAGCATGAATCCACACATCCCATGCCATGCTTCACATATGCACTCCTTAGAAAGACTCAATAATGACATCCAAACCACTTAGCCAACCTTAACCACTAAACTTGTGCTTGCTTTTATAGATACAATTTCACACAAATACAACTAGTGGTAAGATAAAAACCATGTACCACAAAACCATGTGAATACAAAACCACTAACCCCTTATTTAATATTGGGTACTAATTTTTCACTTTATTTAATATTTCCCCAATATTAAATTATTATCACATGTTTTCCACACATTAAATAATAATACAATGTTACAATACAACACCAAGTGGTCCCCCAAATAATTACCTAGTGTGATTAACCACACAATCTAGGTGCATCACAACTAAATAATTATTTAATTACAACATTATAACAAATCATTTTATGCAATGGTGTACAACACCATATCCCAAAATTCTCCCACTTGTATACATTGCATAATGGGTCAATACATGAAATACATCATCATAGCCATAAATGTAACCACATGAATCTCCAACATGCTCTTGTGCTCCATCAAGATACTTGCAATAATAACAAAGGGACCACCATCTCAAGAAAGAACTCCTCTCATCTTCCAATGTGCCACCTATGGAAGAAAAGGAACATGCCAAGATGAAGATGCACCAATCCACAAGCACAAGCATCAAATACAAGTGATAAAAAGGCTCTAACCAAGTTGTTGTCAACTGAAAAACCCACATGATCAGAAATAGCATCCACAACACATGCTAATATATCCAACCATCCATACCTCCAAGGTATCAATACATTTGTAAACTCATGCCTAGAATATATGCAACCCATAAACCACAGTCAAGCTCCTTGTATCAAACTTTTCAATGAAGAACATACATATCCAGGAACTCCCATTGCATAGGTAGTGTCAAAGAATATCAGTTCTACCAATCAACACTATAATCAAGGTGTTATAATTAAATCAAAGCATGAAGTACCAAGAACAATAACAATGATCCACACATACATCCCAAAAATCTGCATAATCTCTCACATGTTTCCACCATCCTCCCAAAAACATGAACATCCAGGAAGGAACCATGAAGAGAGAAACCTATAAACCATAATGTCCTCCTACCAACACCTCAAAAGTGTAATTTTTTGTGTCAAGTATGATCTCCTAACAAACCCAAATGAAAAGCCTCAACAACATCCATACACTCAATCTCATAGATCAAGTATAACATATGAATCAAAGTAGCAATGCCAACATGGATGTAACCCTCTCTAATCAAGAAGATCAAACTCAAAGTAACCATCCCCAAAACTAGAAATCAGCCCATAAACCATCTCCTAACAATCCTCATAAAAGAATTATATCATAAACTCAAATGCACAAGGAGATGACCATGCCATAACACCCCTCAAAATGAATCCTCTAGAACTAACTATCCATATCTCAAGATCCATAACTATGAAAGATAAAGCATATAAACTCATTCTGAACCATCCTCAAATGAGTATCCAAATCAATCACCATGAATCAATTCATTCCCATGAGAAATCAAAGCATGAAACATAACACATTTGAAAGATATAATGGGCAATAGCTCTCAAATAATAAGCTACTGAGTAGACCAAGAGTGGGGAATGAGAATGCTCCTCCAAGAACAATCTCCTCTATCGTTCCATAATGAACTCATGTCAATATCTAGGTGAAGGCTCCTCGGTCTTCCTGCGGAAACCTCCAAAGAGTAACCATCTCAAGCAAATGTCTCTAATCACAAGAGAACTCCAACCATCACCTAAGTCTCCAATTATCCATGAGTACCTATAACCAATCAATCCATGCTAAAATCCAAATGAAACATAGCACCATCATGAAGTAATCAAGAAAATAATCAATGTACCCAAAACAGAGAGAAACAAGCACAATCAATGTCAATGCTCCAATCATGGATCAAGAACGTAAACATGAAAACATGATCTAACCATCTCCTCCTAGGAGATCGCATGCACTAATACATACATATTGGTCTCAAGAGAACAAGTACCATGCCAAACTCTAAATGTATATCAAGAGTAAACCATGATATAATATCAAACATACTCTAAACCAAGAAACCATATCTCCAATCACATGAAGATAACCATAACCAATTATGCATCTACATCACTTCCAACAACTCCCATTGAACCATGATACAAGCTACACATAGCATCATGACTACCATCCTCTCCATGAAGATCATCTAGGTTTGCACACACTCAACTGCAATATCAATAACATACAAGTGAAACCAAGATCTCCAAGCCAAGAAGATACATACAACCGCCAAACCATCATAAACATATCCATCACCGCCAATCTATCACTGTCAAAAGCTCCCACTAATAGTGTATAACTAATTAATGTAACAAGCTATCATGACATTATGATCAAACCACATGCTACAAGTCCCATGAACTGAAAAATAAAGTACTCTAACCATCCATCCTATCAATCTCAAAGCAACATACCAATGCACAAATGACCATAGACAAGGACAACTAATGAAATTTGCAACAACAATGAATCAAACCTGGTGGATATAGACAGTCCACATCTAATTCATCCCACTGCAAATGAATGAGTGGCCAACCCACACACCTGCATAACTCATAGATCCAACCATTGAAACATGCAAACTCATCATCACATCAGTAACCTACAAACCGAGATATCAAAGAAGATAACAATGTAGACCAAATGACTCAAACACCAAATCAACCTCAGATCTGATTTTCCAAACATGTCCACAAATGAGTAATCATTGTCAAGGAACGAAAAAACATCAAGAAGATATGAACAATCTACTAACATCAAACCATATCACCACCAGACAACCACATACATGATCATGTCGTGCCAATGCATCAAATGTACCTGCATATCCATGACACCATAACCATAGCCAATGTTGTACCTGCACTCAACTATCACCCATATGAAACTCCAAGTCTCAAACCATGTCCAACCATGTCCTCAAAATTCAAGACAACTTGTGTACCTGTCACCATCAAAGTCCAACTTTGAAAAAAACATGTAAACCTGTAGCAAGAAGCACCAAACTGATAATCAAGTATACCATTATAAATATCATATAAAAACATGTACTCCCTCAAGGTTTTGCCTCCTGGCTCGTCTGAATGCTCACACAATAACACCCTAAATCTTAGGCTCCTACAAGTGATCAAACAAGTACCAAACACATCGTACTCCTCAAACTGATAAACAATTTGAACCACTATGTAGTACATTGCAAATTCTCTCCAATGTCTCTTGGAAATCAAAAATCTAACTCCATATGCAAAAGTTGTGCTCAAAATTGTGTAACCAAGAACATTGGCATTTCAGGCCTCCAAAACATGTCAAAACAGCAAAATCAAAAGACCAAACCAACTCCATAGCGAAGAGCACGAAAAGAGATTTTTGACGACTATAAGAAGTCGAAAAATAGACATAATGGGCAAAAGTCAAGTACCTCCTAGAATAAAATTGCTCCAACCTGGCTATAGGGGAAAAACAATGTGGTGCTCCAATGGTGGACAGGTGGCTAGCCGACGGTCTGTCGATGGCACCGCCGCCATGGGTGGAAGAATTCAACAAATATTTAAATTTCATTTAATTTTCCAAATAAAAAAAAACTTTGCCCCCTCCCCCATATCATCGGACCCAACCAGATTTTATAATATGGTTTAATGGTGCTTTGAAATCCAACATAATATTTTTCAAATGACGGAATTAATATTTGAAAAACAAGTTTAATTTTTAATTTAAAAATTTCAGTACCAATGGTATTATAATCAGTGGGCCTAGCCCTGCCACCGGTTGACAAAGTCAGTCAGGCTTGACAGGTCTGTACCGGCCTGTTGGACCATGCGACAGAGGCTGCACACCATGGGGGTCTGCGGACCCCCACAAGTGGTTTTTTATTTTTAATTTTCCCTTTTAAAAAATTTTGCAGACTAATATATATTTTTTTTAATTTTAAATTTTGCAGGGTAAATTTTTTAAGTTTGATGGGATTAAAAAAAATTAATATTATTTTCTAAAGACCAAATTTGATGACCTTACAACCAGAAAATTGGGGGTCGACTAAAAAAAATTAGCATTTTTTTGCAATAACAGAAATATGTCAAATTTTATATCAATCTTCACCTCTTGGCCAACCTGAATCCAACCATGAGGTCCATTTTGTCCTAGGAGGTCATTTACAAAATCTCCACCACAAAATTCTCATTTGAATGCACAACCAAAAAACCCTTTTGACCCAATATTTCTCACACCCCAAATTTGCAAACAACCCATCATAACAACAAACCCAAAACCCTTAGATTTGCAATAACAACCTACAAAACCCTCATATCTTGCCATGTCTTTCATTCTCTCATGCAAAGCATAGATTCAAACTCAAACAATATTTTCTCAACCTAGGGTTATACAACCACAACCATAGCTCTCATACCACTTGTAAGGAAACTTGCAGCCATTATATGACAATTTCCACATAACCCAAAATAGATATTTATGTAAATAAGTACTCAGATTCCATATGCAAGAGAATAGACAACATACCCACCAAAGATGACACAAGATATACCTTGGAAAAACCCTCGAGAGGGAAAAACCCAGCCTCCAAAACCATCCATACTCTATCATATTAATCAGCAATAAAGCAATACAAGAGTTACAATGAATACCTTTGAAGCATCAAGCTTCTCAATGCATCCTCATATGTCCAAGCATGAATCCACATATCCCAT
The DNA here is from genome assembly GCA_007258455.2 of Sequoia sempervirens. Lineage (NCBI taxonomy): Eukaryota > Viridiplantae > Streptophyta > Pinopsida > Cupressales > Cupressaceae > Sequoia > Sequoia sempervirens. Next base: position 20,776 of record VDFB02180502.1, read on the forward strand.
GACATGCTTCACATATACACTCCTCAAAAAGACTCAATAATGACAACCAAACCACTTAGCCAACCTTAACCACTAAACATGTTCTTGCTTTTATAGATACAAGCTCACACAAATAAAAGTAGTGGTAAAATAAAAACCATGTACCATAAAACCATGTGAATACAAAACCACTAACCCCTTATTTAATATTGGGTACTAAGTTTTCACTTAATATTTCCCAAATATTAAAGTATTGTCACATGTCTCTCACACATTAAATAATAATACAATGTTACAATACATCAAGTGGTCCTCCAAATGATTACCTAGTGTTACCACACCACCTAGGTGCATCACAACTAAATGATTATTTAATTACAACATTATAATAAATCATTTTATGCAATGGTGTACAACACCATATCCCAACAATCCTCACCAATGATAGCATTGTTTCCTTATAATTTTGGCACCTTCCCTCTAATCTCATTTGGAATTGGATTAGGATAATTATGGATGTCACAAAATTCCAACTACTTGTATCTTTCTAATCCTAATGGCAGTCTCATTAGTGTAAATCTTTGAGCCTATCTTTTGGGGTTGACCCCAACATTTTGTATTACATTTTGTTGTGGGGGATTAGGCTATTTGTTTTAATGAAAAATAGGTACTTGTTGGATACTTGACACTTGTTGAATTGGAATAGCTAGTGCCACATTTTGAGGTTGAACAACTTTTTTTTTGGAGCAACATTTTGTAGGGTCAGTTGGGAAATATTTTGTTGTCGATTCAACAATAAAGTTTGTTGAGCTAATTAGGTCTATTGTAAATTGTGCCTCTATTTCTCATTATCTTTCTTTGAGATGATCAATGAGATCAATGTGTTGATCTAATTCCCTCTCTCTATCCTTAGTTTCTAACTAAACATTTGATTCAACATCTTGAAATGGGGTTTCCACCTCATGCTCAAAAGTATGAGGAGTATCATGTTTGCCATCCCTTTGATTTCTTAAAGGTGGTAGTACATGATTTCTTTGAGGTAGAATTTGATATGAACTCACATTTATATTTTTTGCACTAGGATTTGTTTCTTTTCCATACCTAGTATAATCATATTTGAGAGTTCTAGAGTTCGACTAGTAGTCCTAACTAGATTATCAGTTGAATCATCTGATGTATATTGATCATAATTTCTAGAAGTAGATCTTCCAACTAAAGTACCTACTTTTCAAGCATTTCTTAGATTTTATAAAGGAGGCTTACTTGGATTTTTAGCTTTCCATTGTTCTTGTCACCTTCTTGCATTAGTAGTACTAGCTTTAGGCATTTCTTGACCTTTGGAGCACTAATATTTTTCCATTATTTCTTATAACATAAAATTTTGGATCTTCCTTGACAGAGTTGCCTCTCCTTATAGGAAAAAATAATAAAAATCAACAAACTTTTGATTTCAAACCAAAGAACAATACTTTCCTAGTTGCACTATGATCACTGAGTAACATGGGCCTTCAAATTTATCATTGATTTATATTATTCCCTAAAAAGTGCACCAATTTGTTGGTGATCTAAGCTATAAATCCAAAATCCCTAAGGTATGATAAACCCTCAAGTGTCAGGGGTTTCAAACTTAAGAAGATTACCACAAACCTATCTTCAGGTTGGCAACTAAGGACCAATGGTTGAGGTGGGCAAGACCTCCACTTTTGGCTCTACAAGACTAAGGAAGGTTTCTCTGAGGTGTTGGATGGTGATTAAAAGACTTAAATACTCCCTTACATCACACTATACCCACAACACAATGTATCCTAATACTATTGTCACAATATACATATGTGCTAGTTTGGATATGGATATGTAAGGATTAACACCTAATTAACATATAATCTACCATATACTTGTCAATAAATGAGTTTTTTATGATAACCCCTTTTAATTGTTACAAACATTCAAACATAGCAATAGAACATACACACTAATGGAAACGATTTTATTTTTTAATTTTAAGTGTGTTGAGGATGTTACGAGAGAATTTTAACTACAAATTGATGCCTTTATCTAATTAGGCAATAAATTCTCTATGTTTAAACAAAAATTGAGATAAATGAAACTGAGGTGATGCATTCATTAATACATCACAAAAGACTAATTTTTCTAGAATGCATAATCGAGTTGGGATTTGCACATACATTAAAGAAAACAACAAATAGTTGCAAAATAATAAGAGGGTCTACTTAACAATCCAAAAGCATGTAGATATATCTCTTTTATTATACTAAAAGATACCGTACAAAAGCTTTCCAATGATTTTACAATCCTTTGGTTGACTAATACATATCCAAAATACATTACACACATGTGGAGACAATGAAGATTGATTATTCCATTAACCAATCAATCTACAAAAGTTACAAGTATTATTTCAAAGTTTTGATCAAACCCATATCTTTACATTGTCCAAATGTCTATACTCAGACGTAGAAATTAAAACCTATGGTTTCTTGTGAATATATTTATTCTATTGACCCTACAACTTCTCCTCTCTATAAATTTTTTATCCTCCATCTCTTTCAAAATAAACGCCAAGCAGATATACCCATGGCCATATCATCAATAGAATGTCAGAGGGTCATCCCAAATGGAAAACCCTAGCCACAACCTTATCCAGTGAACAAATGGCATATATCCTTTATAAATTGGATCTAATAGATAAAAGGTGTGAAATAAAATTCCCTGACCCCCATACCTTTGCATTGATGATTCATGGGTTTGAGTGCAAGAAACTAGAGAAAACGCCCACAAAATTTGTTGAAATTATGTCCTTGAAATGATATGCTATAGAGAAAGGTCTTTGCAAATAATTAATGAAGTATGAGCACCAAATTTTCTTTGAATTCTTACCAAAAAACATTTAAAATGTTTTACAAGGCACCACAAATCAAATCTAGTAGCTACAATAGTGGTTGAGCCATTAATGATGGTAGTTGAGTTAGAAATAAGCAAAGTAAACAATTTAGGTGTCAAAACATTATCACAAAATCACGTCATAAATTCTTAGTTGGTGGGAGATGCATTAAAAACATGTTGAATCCATCAAAAATAATCAAAGACATAGTTGCAAACTAAAATCATGAAAAAATAGACACTTGAGCACCTCAAAAGATATCTACAACCTAAAATAGAGTATTGTGGGCTTTCGAGGGTCATTTGAATCAATACGAAACTTTTGCAGTGATTTGGATGCTCTGGTTAAATAGAAAATCTCCACAAAATACCTTGTGCGAGAAATCGGGTTCAATATAACATTGGCGAGAAGTACACCCCTATTGAGTTTTTGAGGAAACTACAAATATTAGTGAACCTGAACCTTTTGGAAACACATTCGGTTCACATCAAATTGCTTGCAAACTATCTCCTTAGCCATATTGGTCCTCAACATCTTCATGTGGACTAGAAGGGTCCATTGGGTCACTATGGAAAATCATCCTCAAAGTGCATGTGAGACAACCAAGTGCATCCATCAAGTGAATCATAAATTCGTTTCAAATAGAAACTCTCGCAAGTGATGTCAATAAGAGTGATGCTAACGTGACATCAAAAGAATGAGGAAATGAGTTGGGGAACTTTGTAAAAAGTGGCATCATGATGATGTAAGCAAGGTAGGATGATGTCAGCATGATGTCATCAAGATATGGATGTGAGTGAATAGGGTGGAACAGGTTTTTGGGCAAAGGCATCTGAACTAAAATAAAAGGCATTGGAAATGGAGCTTCATATGGATGGGAAATGTTTGCAAAAGGGAACATGTGAGAGAATGTAAGTGAAATAGATAAGTGTGCATGAAAAGGATCGCAAAAGAGCAATTGGTGTAATCAAAGCGAATGTGGGAAGATGGGCTTCATTCGCCTGCAAAATCTTACTTGATTTTCTTATTTTATGGGCTTGCAAGAAAATGGTATGCAAGTAGGTGGTCGGTCAGCAAGTGGAAACAAGTTGGTTCACATGGAGGAAAACCAGATAGGTAGACCTTTGTTTCACAAAGCAGGAAACCCCAAGTGAACTGAACAAATGGGAAAAATCGATGATGGGTTTCTGCAAAGCCAACACTTAGTCAATTTTCTAACACTTGAGACCTTTGTTGAAAAAAATGGAACTACACTTTTAAGGGGAAAACCAACAATATGGAACATTTTAGGAAAAAGAGAATTAATCAGATGGAATAGAAAAATCTGCGGCATAAATTTCAATTCTTAGTAAATAATAAAAACTTCAAAAGAAAATTTGGCTTTTGTTTTCATACTCTACCTAGTGGTTCTAATAAATTTTGACACAAAATCACCCATGACTAAAATCTTAGATCGATTATAAATTTGGGAAAATATAGCTAAGACACAAAAGGGGGCATAAAATTTTGGAGTACCAGCATGGTATATAAAAATAGAGGCTTGGATTGGTATATACACATACCTTGGGAAGTATACACATCAAATTGCCCAATATATATTTTGTGCATATATCTCCCACAACATATATTCACTATGTATTTCACAATATATAATTCAACCCTACATCACCTCTGCCCTACGAGATATACATTTTTTGGGTAATATTTACATTAAGCATATATTATATTGTATAAATAGCAAGTGAGATGCACAATGTTATATATACCACACAACATTTTAAAACCAAAAAATAAAAAATAAGACAATCATAAAGAATTATATATAATGTTGCATATGTAATGCAATATATACATGGTAAGTGCCATGTAATTTAAGGTAGTTTCTTTTCAATTGAGCTCCTAGTACTCATATGGTGAACCATGAACACTGGTTTTAGCAACCCTTGTTCATAAGGATTTGTAGCAATTAATCATGTGGGGGGAAAATTCTAGCACCTAGCTCCCCCATCTAGCCCTTGGTCACATGGGAAACTAGGAGCCACTACCCAAGGGGTTAGAGACGCCCCCTTGTCTTTCAAAAAAATTTAATAGAGTTATTTCACAAAAATAATTATAATTTTCAATCTGCTAATCAAATTTTTAATTTTTTACAAACATTAGAAATTTGGGTTGGTGCTCTTCTTTGTGAATCAAACCATTAAATTCCAAATTCAACCTCCAAAATCAAGTAAAATTTCTTAAGTCTTGCTTTTTTTATATAATTTTTAAATACTCATAACTTCTAAAAAATATGGCTCCCATTGTTGCTTTCATTGGGCACTTCACAACTCCCGGGTGCACCCCTCTTGTGCCTCCCTCCCCTCAATCTCGTATTCCTCACTCTCTATCGGCTAGAGAGTGTAATTTTTCCCTTAGTCTCATGTGTGGTTCTCAAGGCCTACCCTCTCCACTTGTGAAGGGTTTGAATGAAGATTTTACCCCCCTTTTGAGTCTGTTGTTCTTACTATTTCTCACAGCTACTCTCTAGCGGCTAGATCTACTCTTGTTCGCCCTCCTCAAGAGTTCCCCCTCCTCTGTTCCAAACCAGCCTTGATGGCGATTTGTGGGGACGATGCTTCTGAGAATGATGGTTCTTACAAGAGGTAGGGTTTGGTATGTCAATTTTCCAATTGTTGGCCCTCTCTTCCCGACTTGTACAAATAGGTTTTGGAATCTTGGAGGACCTTAGTGGATGGGAAGATTGAGCTCTTCCCCTATGCTAAGGGTTTCTTTGTTGTTACCTTTTCTTTTGTTGAGGATCATTTCTTGGTGTTCAGTTGCATGTGGGATTGGGGGGAGCACTCTCTCACTCAAACCCTGGACTTCTTCCTTCAATCTGCTTATCGAACCACTCAATCTGTGTCTGGTGTGTGTAAGGCTCTTGAATCTCCCCCTCCATTTTTTGGAAGAGAATTATTTTGAGGCCATTGGTAATAGTCGATTTTGGAAGGCTAATGAATCCACTTCTTTTATGGGGCATTTGACCTTTTCTCGTATTATGATGGATATCAATGTCTCTTTGCCTCTTCGCAAGGAAGTGGTTTTGTTGGTTGGGAATCGACCCTAGTCTCAACCATTAGATTATGAGGGTCTTCCATCTAGGTGACATTGTTGCTTTGCTATTGGTCACTTAGCTTCGTCTTGTTCCCTTCAACATCGTTCTGGTTCAGCTACTTGGTGGAAGGATGCTAACAACGATCTCCTAATTGTTCTGGTTGTCTCTTATGTGGATGTCCCTTCCCAAGCTTCTATTGAGCATCCTACTCTTGTCTCAAACTTGGTTGGTCATGTGGTCCTTGTTGGTGTTCCTCCTCCTTTGGGTGCTTCTCCTTCTCTTGCATTTGTTCCCACTCTACCCTTGGTTTCTTTTGTGGATGGTGCTTTCTTTCCATATTGTTGTTCTCCTTTTCCCCCTTGGGTTTTGGTGGTCTTCCCATGGGGGTGTCTCTTGCTCCCCCTCGAGGTGGGAGCCCGAATGATAGTATTGCTTGGACAAAAGTTCATAGAAGGCATAAAGGTCACTCATATATCTCCTCCTTTCCTTGATACTTGTTAGACATGTCTGTTGTTTAGGGTCAAGACCTTTTTTTCTCGTTTCTCTGAGGTTCTATGCTTCGGTCAAAAGCATAGCTGGTCTTTGTTGGGGTTTTAGTTTGTTGGTTGTCTCACTTCTTGTGAGCTCCTTTTTCTAGGTCTTTATGGTTGTTTTGTAATGGGTACAAGCCCTTCTCATTTTACCTTAATCAAAAAATTGCATACAAACTCAAATTTTAATTATTTTTAAAAAAAATATTAGAAAATCACAAGGAATCTATTGGTGTAGTCTAATTTTACTAATTTATTAGTATTATTATTATTATTTACTAATCAATTGAATGTAGCATATTTCATTGGTCAAACAAAAAATATGAAAACTATTAATGTGTCCTCTTGAAGACTATTTTAGACCTTTTTATTTTTGTTTTTTAGATTTTCTTTGTTTATTTTCTCACCCTTAAAAATTTGGGTTAAAATGTAATCTCACACTTCTATCACATCCTTGTGGTCAAAGACCATAAATAGAAGGGGTCAAAGGAGACAAATTAATTGTGAAGTATGGGTGCTTGAGAGGAGATGAACAAAAGAGGGATAGTATGTGCAAGAACCATTGAAGGTATGGACATCCATTAATGTTGCTCAACGTACAGAATGGAAACCCTCCCTTATTTACTACTCATGTATGCAGGTTGGACAAAAAATATGGGTAGGAAATGCACAAAGTGGATTTATTGAAAAAGTTTTAGAAACTTTCGAGAAAATATAATTGGCAAGCATAATCCAAACTCCACAACCTTCGTCAACATCCTCCCTACCCACATCAAGAGGAAAATTTTGTTTGATCTATTTCTCATTTTTCAATAGGTACGCTTGTAAAGGTTAAATTGGTCTTGTAACTTTCCCCATGACAACCCATGCTTAAACTCTTTAAAATCTCCCCATTTGGAGAAATAGGTCTTTATTAGAAAAAAAATATTTTGGTATCAAGGTAGATAGAGTATGGAGATTATAGGGAGAGTTTCACAACCCAATTTAGGAATGGAAATACAGTGGATAGATTTGATACTGCTACTTCATATCATAATATATTTCAAATGATACAAGATATTTCTACAACTCTGAAACAACAAAAAATAGGGTGAATGTGGTAAAATGATGTGATTGAGATGTATGGGGTGAGAGGCCTACTTTCCTTTATTTCATTAGGAAATGAGATCCTCGCATAGAATTGACTAAAAACCCTTAGGTGAATCAACTCAATGTGAGAATATTCATATTTCCTTAAGCTTTGAGGACAGGGGTCAACACCAAACAACACTTTTGGGGGGAAATCTAAAAATAGCAATCGACCAAATTATCAAACTTGAAATAGCAATATGAAACTCAATATTAGCATAAACACAAAACTGATTGTAGATCTAAGAAGGGAAGAAAGCTTTTTACCAGTCACCAAAAGTCATTTTTTGAAGGCAAACTAGGACTCATTCACCCATGGGAAAATGGGTCTTTTGTCAAGGTTTTCATAAATATTTTGAGAGCCTCTAATGTTGATTTGTAGCTTCTAATTTATCTAGTTTTCAGTGTCGAAAAGTTAGAAATTAGATATGTAGGATAGATTATGTGATTTGATGACAACTTTTCCAATCTTGCACTTCAAGAGGTCTTCAATCCTTCTTCAACCTAAATCTATAACACACACACAAGAGGGAAAATTGTTTATTTTTTGTGAATGGGAGTTTTCCTTGGTCAAACCCCATTTTGGTAATCAAACCTTGAATTGAAATAAAGCATGAAAGAGGGAATGAAGAATGAAAAAAGATATTTTACCACTCAACAAACCCTTGGATGAATCTTTGAATGTAGATCTTGGAAAGTCTACAACTTGCATGAAATGGCTTCAATGGATGTGGATCTTGATCCTTGAATAATGCTTGAATGCTTGAACTTGAATCTTGAAACCTACATCACAATGTTAGCTCCAAAAATATGCATGATGCAAGAATACTTTGACATGATGAATAGATCTTGAGTGCTACAATAAATCTCTAATTTATCTGTTCTTGAATGCTCTTGATCATCAACTTTAGCTCTTGTGAAGTCACATGAATATTCTAGGTGAAACTTAGTGAAATAACCTTGTATTTATAGGTATGTATCCTTAATTTCTTGAAATTCAAATATCACAAGCTGACATTAAAATATGGATTTGGGGACCTTAAAATACCACCAAAAACATATTTTAAATTTAGGTTCAAAGGCCTAGGGAGGACCCATTCGCCCATGGGAAAATGGGTCTTAGGTCCCTATTCTTAGAACACACATTGCTCAAGGTAAAGTGTTGTGTTGGCATTAATTATTTTTAGGTTTGCCCTTCAAAAAATGTAATTTATTAGGATTGTAAATGAATAATAGGTCTTATTAAGCATAATTAAGCTCAATTTAATTAAGAGGGCCCAAACAAATGTGAATGTAAAGAGATACATTTCTCAACACTAAATTAAGGCACTATTAAGTCCATTTTAACTAGGAGGTCCCAAACAAGTGTGAAAATGTAAAGGGATACATTTTTCTACACTACAAACTCTAAAGTTTGAGGTATAGGAATTTCGACACAACCAATATTTATGACACAAAGCCAACTCTAGGAGAAGCTCTAAATTATGCTTTTCAAAATGGGATTGTAAAAGGATAAAGTATTTGTGACAAAAAAATGTATTCTACTGACCGCAATGATCATGTTTCTTCTTTGAAGATATTTTGTGAAACAGAGCATTTTATCGACAAATTGGTGGCTATGTATTTTGCAATGCACTACAAGGTGTTTGATCTAAAAAATGTAAGGTTTTGGTAATGGAGTTGTGAGGGAAACGTGTCATTGTAGAAACAAGGGATTTCTAATGTTACACCCCAATATTGGCTTTTCACATGCTTCATTGAAGCAAAGGTCAAGGAGGAGGAGATGAGAACCCTAAGATAGGTCATTGAAGCATTTAAGGAGTTTGCATCATTACTATTTAAGGGAGTGATGAGAATAATGATGGTGACGTTGAGTTGGATGCATTCTTCCATATTTTTTCTTTAGTTTCTATTCCCTTGCATTGCCTTGGAATTTCCTTCAAATTTGTAGAAATGGACTACATTGCTAAGGTAAATGAATTTATTTCACTTCTCTATTTTTTTAAACTGATTTTGATCAAAGTACTAATGTCATTGATTAAGTGATTCAAGTGTTTGGGGTATGTTGTTCATGGGGGATTATTGGTATCAATTTCTTAGGAATTGATCTGTTAACCTTACATTAGACTGGTATGAGGCCTGAGATCACACCATCTTTTTTTTCATCAATAAAGTTAAAGCGAGCTTATCAAAAGCCTATAAGCTTTAATTGAGTGTTTAAGGAAAGCTCAAAGCCCAATTCTAATAGGGTCACATTGAAATTTATCCCATAATATTTATACAATAAATTTACCTCTTTAGCATTAAGTGGGGTAAGCTTTAAACCCCAAATTTTAAGATTCATAAACATGGGTTATAATTGAATGCACTCCATAGTGTTTATACCATAACCTTTGGTTCTTGAACCTTAGCTCTTATGATTTATAAACATGGGTCATATGCTTGAATGTATCTAGGGTTGGGTAGGGGGTGGTTCTATAATAAAGGTTCATTATTTGTCAATTTTGTTGGTACATTTGGGTCTTCAAGGTAGCATTTAGTCATGGTAGGAAAGTGCTCAATGTCTTACAATAACAACTATTTTGTTGAGTCGATGTATTGGGATTGGATGCAATGTAAATTTTATCAGGCTTGCTCATATATTAAAGGCTGCCAAGTAATGTAATATTTTTAAATTCTATTGGGTTCTTTCCTTCCTAAAGAGATCGTAAAATTGGTCATTTTTATTATTATTGCTTTAGCAAATAAATGGAGAGCTAGACATGTATTTGTGTGAAAACATACATCTGGTACAATTTAGTTGGAAAAGATAGGATATAATGTCACATAGGTGTCATAATGTTATATAATGCTTTATACATCCATTTTTTGGACAATCTTAGTCTAGATGGATGGTATCTTTCAGTCTAAATATGGTGCTTTTGTTGAATTATTCTATCGAAAAATACTATCTTGAAAGTTGGCTTATCTTGCAACATAGTTCAAATTAAAATAAATACCAAAAGAGTGCCTGTGTAATGTTAGTAATTACTTGTTAATATATTATTAAAAGATATGTCTAACATTTATTTGGGATATGTTTGTTATTAATAATCAATTACTTAAGTTGATATAGGATGGTTGCCATTTCATCTTCAGAGTATGAGTATGATTATTTATTATTGTTTGAACTCCAAACTAAATGGTACCATTTGTGGGTCAATTAAGAATGATAAACTAGGCATATGTGCTTAAGACTAATATATCCTTGATTACTATTGTATGCTAGAAATTAGATAAAGGTAAGTGATACTTGGCCCTCAATTGGAAGTCTTACAATGTCTATGGAGCTTAATATATATTTATAACTAAATTTGAGGCCTTATTAGTGTCATCATAGTATGATAAGTTAACTATAATTTATGTTGGCATCAATAATTTAGCATCTCATACCCCTGGGAAATATGATTACAGTTGTAAGGAACTATTCTAACTCTTAATTTAACCTAATGGGTTTGTGTGAACCAAGGTACTTTCTTATTGATTAATAATCCTAGCCCATGTGTTGATGAGATAAACCTATAATAAATTTATGATGTTCAAGCTAAAATATGATTAATAATGGGTGGAGTTTGATTTGAGACATTGATATCCTTAAAAGGCAGTGTTATAGTACAAGTTGCTCAATTGTGACCTTGGTTATGTTTTCTTATCTATTATTAAGCGTTATTAATTAAAGGGAATAATTAATGAAACCTTGGTTATGGGAACTTGTGCATATATCCTTTGAGAGATGTTGTAAGGAGAACTACAAGCTATTTTGATCTCATTTGGAAGTGGGAATGTAGGAAATCCTTAAGTGAAGGATGACCCTATGACCTCAAATTCGTAGGGAGAGGGATTCTAGGGGATAACTCCAAGGTTAGAGTTGGTCCTAAAAAAAATTTGACCTTCCCTCTTTAGTAGGATTCAATTTGAGGGTAAAACTTGTGTTGAATGGGCATGGATTAGTTAAGGAAACTTGGTAACTCGTATCCAATAATAATGTAAAATTTGGCTAATAAGATCTAATGGGGGAAACAATTGATTTTCTTATGGGATACAAATGATCGAGATGTGCCTAATTTTGGGTTGAGCTTGGATGGAATTCCATAAGATTACCTATGCCATTTGTAGGCAAAAACTATAAGTATTATTGAGTAATTTTGGATATTTTTCTTTGCATCTTTCTAATAAAGAATGTGTTTTTGAATAGTGCATTTTGGATAGCAATTTGAATTAAGTGAGTGGATTTGAGTACTTTATAGTCAATATTTATGTATGTGTACGTATAGATTAGAGTTCATTTCATGTTAGTTCAATATGATCCTTATGTGTTTGTGAAATTGAACTCCAAACTTATAGGACTCTATTTATAGTCTCCTAAATCACTTGATTGTGATATACATATCCAGGTCCACTTGACCAATACTTGCGACCCCCTATGATGTGTAGATTATTTGTGTGTGGATACAAGACCCCCATAGGTTAAAATCAGGTTTGATACTAGAGCAATTAACAAGTTGTCATTGGACCATGCTAATGAAAAATTCCTAGAGTTGTATCTTATGGACTAGTTGACATTCACCTATATCACAAAGGTGAAGGATTGCTAGGAGCTATCCAAGATTTGATACTAGAGTGCTTAAGTTGGTTGTTACCCTACTATAAAGGTAACACAAAATAAAGCTAAGTGTTTTATCAAGAGGGTTAGTAGGCAATCACCTATAGCACGAAGGTGATCAATGCCAAGTGTTACCCATATTGTGAAGGGGTTAGTTGACAATATAACTAAGGTCACTAGGTGGTATATGTCAAAGGCTTCTCCTTGGGTGGAAAAATTTGTCACCAATGGAATACGGGTGATAGATGTTAGAATCCACCAAGTCAATGGTTCAATGGGTTGTGGAAATCTTATTAATGGTCTTATGTGATACATTTTTTATACTTACTCCTTATCTAGTGATGATCACAAGTAGTATGGGATGCTTTTCATCATCATGACTAGTGCAAAAGATTGGGGAAAAGGATGGGACCCATAACCTAGTGTGTGATGCATCAATATTCATTTTCTATTTGGGATTCACTAAAAGGGTGGTTGATAATCACTCATTGTGGAATGTGTTAGTCACTCACTAAGTACTTATGTAAATGGCCTCATGTTTTGTGCATATTATTGTACTAGTTCCCTTGCTAGTGATGACATCAAGTAGCATGGAATGCTTGATTGTCATCATAGATGGTAGTGGATTGGGAAAAGGATGGGATTGACAGTGTAGTATGGGATGCAACAACATTCATTTTCTAGATGAGATCTACTTATGGGCTTGTGTGTTAGTAAAACAAGTAGTGGGATGATGCATGCAGTAGGTTGCATCTACTTTTATTGTGTCAATTGTTCTTGAACATGTGATGTATTATGTGGATCACTCACACTATATATGCAATTTGCATATCATCTAGTCACTATTGTACTTGTGATGTTCATATGAGATAACCACTATTGTACCTATGATTTTAGTCACTATGGTACTTGTGATGTGTGTATGAGCTAGTCACTTTGTGTATAAGTGATGTATGCTCAAGCCAATTATTATCTGTAAGAGAGGGGGACCAACCACACCAAGGCTCCAGGTCATGGAGAGTTGAAAGTGGAGGGTTTCCCTAACTTACCTCAAGCTATTGGATATTTAGGACAAGAATTGAGAATGAAGAGCACTCTCAAGTTCTTTTTTCACTATACAAATCCAAAAGTATAAATGGGGCTAGACGAGCCAGTTTTCTAGAGTTCAAACACACCTCAGATAGCTCTCTATCTGAGGATAGTAGCGCAGGTCTGGGATGACAGTGTGGCACGCTAGCGTCTCTCTAGCGTGCTAGAATTCGTACAGACATAAAATGTAAATTATAGTATAAAACACCAAGAATCCTACCAACTGCCTAGCTAACTAATTTTAATGAAACAAATAGGATGATAAAGTAGGAAAAGTAACTATGTAAATGATAAAGAAAGTAGATAAAGACAAGGGTGGAAAAGATCAACTCACTAAAGCTCTAGTTCACCAACAAGCTCCACACATATGTTCACGTACACACAAGCAAGAGGGGAAAATGTTGGGTTGTATAGGTGTTTGCCTCAGTCAAACCCCCGCTTTGGTGTTTCCACGTCCATGGACAACCAAGAAAGCCACGAAGTAGAAAGTATGATAAAGGAAAGAAGAAAAGAAAGTACTAAACACTACAAAAGATGCTATGCTACTCTATCAAACCACAAAAGGAAAATGAGGTGATACCGCCTCCACCCAAAGGCTCTCAAGGCCAATGAAGGGAGAATGCAAGAAACAAGCTTAGCAAAGTCGACACAGCCACAACAGTAATGAAGGGAGGTCTTACAAGACTCCAAACTCGCAGCTTCTATGGTAGCACCACATGTACAAGGATGGAATTGATGGAATAACAAGCTTGACTGTTGCAATGCTCAATGGAGTTGTGAAAAATGTTTGAGAGAATGTGATAGATTGCTAGAAGATCTTGGAAGAATGAATGAATGAGTGTGTAGAGGATGAAGTGATTGTGAAATGGATGCCTTTGAAGACCAAAGTGGGAGAGAAGAAGCCATTTTGGGTCGGTTGGTTGCACAAAGGTGTTACAATTCATCCCCAATGAGGAGTGTAACATCCCTATGGACTCCCGAGGTGAGAGTCTGTCAGGGACGGTCTTGTGTCGCGTAGACGTCCACTCATAGTGCTCGCATTCCTAATGAAAATTCCCCCATCGACGCACAAATACACGCCAAGTGGATGGAAGGCGGGTGGGTGATGTGGAATTTCACCTTCGGGTTTGATTTTCTAAGGTGAGGGTATGCAAAAGGGAAATTTACACAAGGGGTGAAAATTCACTCCTATACATTTTCCCCCACTTTAGCGAGCATGAGTATCAATGAGTGTTCGGTAAAGTAGATCAAAGAGTTAGAAATGTATACCTGAACTGTCGAGGAAGCAAACTGTAATCTACCAAACTTGAAAGCATAAGGAAAGCAAAGGTCTCCATAGGTACTCTCCTAAGGAGATTCAAATAGAGGACTCCATAGCTTCACAGAACTATGAAGTTGCACAAATTACACCGAAGGCCCATAGACCAACAATGGAAAAATCTTGCAGGATGCAAGCGCTTCACAGGCCCTCAAACCTACAAAGAAAGCATTCCCCCAAGTACTCTCTCATGAAGGAAGCACAATGAAAGGGGACTCCATAGAGTCAGACTAGAAAGCAGGTTCATTAGGTGCACCTACAAAGCAACATGTTAATCCATAGATAAAACATGTTAGAAAACAAAAAGTAGCCATGCAGGAAAACAAGAAGACAGTCACACAAACAATCAAAAAATTGAAAAGCTTTCAAAGGGGTCCCTTGGGAACCCTTCAAAAGAAGAGGGCCACTCAAGGGACACATTGTTTGAATGTGCAAGAATATTTTTTGAAAATCAATTCAAACATCAAGTAATCCTTTAGAAAGGTGTTCACTTCATCAAGGAATTCAAAAGGAAGAAAATTCCCCTTCGCAAGAGGAAGGTCAAGGCTTCTCCCGTAGGAAAAGTTGCTCCCTCCTTGGAGGAAATTTTTCAAGTTCTTTCTTTGCGAACCCATGATGAAGGAAACACATTCCGCTAGGGATCCTTATTGAGAATGTGATTTTTGAAAAAGTTTGCAAATATTTTCGAGAAAAGATTCATTGGCAACAAATGCATTTTCTAAAAATCAAAGTTGACATGATAGCGCCCCCCCCCTTAGGGTGGTGCGTGCTAAACACAAGGCATGTGGCATCCTAAGGAGAGAAAAGCAAGAATGAAAAAATGATGTTGTGGCCCACGGGACATAGCGAGATGTCATTGTGGTAATGTTGTCATGCACATGAGGGACAACACATGAGCACCAGAACATCACAACTCAAACAAAGAAGAGAGAAAGATAACCAATAATTTCAAAAAGAGACAATAACATCATAGAAAAAGGGCACAGGGGTGATCTAATATTTTAGGGTCAGAGATGCTCATAAATATATACAAGTATAGTAATAGGGTATGTGCAGGTAAATGGTGGGCCAAAAAGTGGCAATGACGAAAAAAACATGTCTTTCATCAACCGAAAAAACACGAAAAGAACATGTTGACTTTTTCTAGGCTTGGGTGTCACCATACCTAACACAAAACCTATTTTTATAAATCAGATATTCTATTTGGATCGAATATCTGATTTGGATCAGATATCCAATTTGTAAAAAGCATATATTAAAAACTTCTATCGCTTTTTTGAAGTCATTCAGCTAAGAAGAACCTGCGGGCGCACTGTGCATCCATTCTTCGCGTAACGAATATCCAATATAGGCTAAATTCAATTTGGAAAGGTAAGTTTTTTTTATTTTTATTTGATTTGATTCAATTTTGATTTAGATTTGAATAATTTTATATGGTTTTTTGTTGATTTTTTTTAAAAATAGGGTTTTTGATTGAGTTTTTGTGAAAGAATTGAGTTTAGAATAGATTTTGATAAAAAAATGAATGTTTTTTGTGGATTTTTTTTCACAATAGGGTTTTTGATTGAATTTTTATGAAAAAATTGAATTGAGAATGGATTTTGATAAAAAAATGAATGTTTTTTGTGGATTTTTTTTCAAAATAGGGTTTTTGATTGAATTTTTATGAAACAATTGAGTTCAAAATAGATTTTGTTAAAAAAATGAATGTTTTTAATGGATTTTGATTTAAAAATAGTGTTTCATTTATATTGTCTAATTTTAGATTAATTATTTTTTAACTTTAATCAGGCATTATGGCTGCTGAGAATGAAAATGCACAAATTCCACCAGTTGAAAATGAAAATCCACCAGCTGAGAATCAAAATGCAGAAATGCCAAATGCTCCACCACCTCTACAGCCATCAATTGAATAGTTAATTCATGAAAAATTGGAGCAATTGAGGGGCATTTGTGATGTTTATAGGAAAATCCCTCGATTATCCCATATGTCAACCACATTGACAGGAATAATTACAAATGTAGAAACCCTCTCCACCCAACATAATGCATTTCATTCATGGCGAGAAACCATGAGGCAATATTATGCATGTGGAATGTCTTATGATGATGTGAAAGATCTCCAAATAACAAAATCCCAAATAGCCTCTTTATTTATTAACCCCAGCAATGGTTTGCCAGTTAATGTTAACAAGCCAAAACTTTCTATAAAATGGTGCACGCATAGGGGCATAGTAGATAACTTTTGGGATCGTTGGTGTATGGTTTTTGATAAACCACCCAACAATAATCTTGATGTACCTTTTTACTTTATTAAAAAATTATATGCTGAGTTTTTGTTAGGGCATCATGTCAATTACTTTGACATTAAACCCTTCCAGGGCGTTGTAGAGGTATGCCTCATGATAGGCAAGGGGCAGCTAGAGTAGTTAGGCGCCCACATGTTCCCTGTCCTCCCCTTCCTCTGCCACCTCTAGTACAACATCCAGATATTACAGAGGATGCAGTCACACAAACCATCTAGGCCATTCACTCTTTGAGTGGTCTTTTGGTTTCCCATGCTTCTTCAGTAGCTTAGCCACAGTCTGGTGATCTTGGTGATGGATCCAGTACTGCTACATCATCCTCCTCGGGTCCACATATTTGTGTGCCACATATTTGCAATATGTGCCAGCAAATATGTTTGGGTCCTATTGTACAGCCCCCTGAGCATCCATTAGATACTTTTGATTATGACATCCAGGATGTGGAGATTATAGCAGATCACACGTAGGGGAGTGGAGCACACCCTTCAGAGTCCTCTCCTGCTAGAGAGGTGGACATTGGAGTATTTACACAGGTAACATTTAAGGTGTAAATTCATAACTTGCATTTTTTTAAAAATGAAGATTAATAAGAGATAATATCAAGTACTAATATTTATTTACATGGTCTATTTAATAGTTAATGTCTGAGGAGGAGCTCACATAGGTGATTGATAGCACCCTTAGGGCCATTTCATTTGGCCTCGACATGCACACAGTATGTATTTTCTCACTCACTCATTTACATTTTTTTACTGTATATTTGCTTGTCATTTGAATTGTCAATAATGAAATTATATATTAACTTATATGTTTATCTTACTCTCTGCTTGTAGCAAACACCTAGTGCGAGCGAGATGCGACGCTCTCCAGACTATGGAGGCACAGTGTTGGATAAGGGAAAGGTAATTGAACTCAAATTTGATTGAATTAAAATTTATAAGATCTTTTATTGATTATGCATACATTGACATAGATTCGTAGTTTCATATGTACTTGTCATTTTTATGTACAGGTGGTTGTGAGCTATACATCATTGTTTATAAATGCCACAACACCCAAAGGAGTAGGTATTCGAATGCCTGAAGGAGGAGGTGTTGAAACACCTCAAGGAGGAGGTGTTGAGACACGTAAAGGAGATACAGAAAAAGATCAACCTAAAGAGGTATGTGTTTATTTTATTTTGTTTTTGGTAAATATGTTCTTATTACTAACAATTCTATGCTAACTTGGATCAATTTCATGTTTTTGTTCACATATATAGATTGATGTTACAAAAGTTGGTTTGGTTAGTTCTTTGAGAGGGGTATATTCTAGGACTCCTGACCCTTCAAAGAGATGATATTTCAGGTAATCAAGATTTCAATTTTAGAGTTCAATTATAATTCAATGTGTATTTATTTTTATGTTAATTATTCAATTTTAAATTATATAGTATAACTAATCTCAATTGTGATTTGACTTTTTCTTGTGCAGCTACCTTCAGAGCCAACGAGTGCTTCAAAGAGGCTCCATTTTGATGATCCACCAATAGTTTAGGATGAGATAGACATTTTGGCATGTAAATTTTGAATAGATACCGATATGGCATATGCCACATATTGTAAAACTTTGTTTGAGTTGGCGTTGATGCCATTTTTGTATATGGACATACACTTGATTATTGGATAATTTGATATATATAGAAGTTGACAATCAAATTTAGTTTCCTCCTCATGTGCATGATTAAACTCTTTGAAGCAATGGTTAAATATCAATGTACAATAGCATAAAAAGAATGGTTAAATATTATGTAGTTTATATTCATATTGCTGATTACATTGCATTGCACATCTTTCAAACTCAAAGCATTATTTCACATTGCATAAGTAACAACTAGATACTCATATGATTAACCCTACACCATCTGATTTTCTTCTTTGTCAACTTTCCCATGCCTTAGTAAATTTGGTGGTCCATTTGTAACCATCAATTTTTTTATATAACATAAATTCACCTTTTTCAAAAAATTAATATGGCTAGACTCCCATATGAATACTAATAATATATCATATGACCATTCTTCATATACTTACTAGAACTTTGTGTCTTCTTAGATGAGCCAAAAGTTGTTGCCCAACTACCTCTACCTTCATCAATGTTCCATATTTTAATCATTCCATCCCAAGATGTGACCATTTGTTGACTAGAAGATTCAATTATTTGCAGGCATGAAATGACATCATCATGCACTTTGACCTAGAAATTTAGGAAAAGAATACTATTAAAAGTTGTGAGCTCTATGAAAAATAGATGTTTATCTGACTACAACACCATCTAAATATGGATTCTTTTAGAAAATAAAAAGCAAGACATAACTTTTAAACAAATAATTTAATCACAATGTATTTTTCACAAAGAAAATTTGTATAAACCGCTTCTCCATAATGGCTAGTATAGAAAATAATTGCATTGGTAGAACAAAACTCCAAAACATTTCTGATTTCCTTGATTAATTGAATCTTAAGTAGAATCCCCACAATAATTATGTTTTACATAAACCGATAGGAAAACAACATTGCTTGGAAAGTGCATCTCTAATATTTTATGTTCCTTGTACAATAATTTAAATACATTTGAAGAAGTTATATGAAAATATAGCTTCTTAAATTCTTCTTTAATTTGAAGGTTAGTTTTGATAGTGAGTAATTTATTTCATAGATGGATTTTAGCTTTTGCTTGATTGTTGTGCACTGTACTTTCTTCTATAAATAAAATGAGACATGCTAATGCACATTTTCACTATAATTTCTCTATTTTCTTCCTCAACATATCTCTCTCTTGGGCTTTGATACAACCCTGTCAGGGCCTGTCCTAATCACATTTAGCCCAAATCAAAAAGAAAATTTCATGCATTGCTTCTCCCTACACTAGCAGACCCTTGGCTGGAGGTTTTATTTGATATTGTCAACAAACATACATCTGGTTGTCTGAATGAATGGGGGAGTTACAGCCTTCCCAATCAAGAGGTCATGACTTGTCAGAACTGATTAAAGAATTCAAGACTTATGTCATAGGATGAGAACATTTGACCATAGGCTCAATGATAAATGCAATGATCCTTAACTAAATTATTCATACAAATTTCTTAGATTTGGAATAATTCAATGAAAATCAGCCAAAACATTTAAACAAGATATTTAGATCTAAAACATTCACATATGATAAATAGATCTACACATATAAGTTGGTTGGAATAGAGTATTTAATTCAAATAACTCACTTCATGATTACAATTTTTTTGCTTCAATTGTTTGCTCATAACCAAGATTACAATGATAAAAAAAAAATTTAGAAAAATATTGGGATGCTGAAATCCACTATGCTTGGCGTACAGATGCAACCTTTCTGTGAAATTTCCCTCACAAATCCAAACAAGTTTCATCCTCCAAACTCTAGGAAACCAATGGGGTTTCGTTGAAAAATCTCCATAACCTAAGGGTTTTTGTCCTTAGATTCAACAAGTGAACACAAGTGTCCGACTTTGCAATTTTGGATTTGTTAAGATGATGTCCAAAGATTATCCAAACTAATGAAGTTTTATTCCTTATATAGAGGTTGAAGGCCTAACATGGGTCCAAAGTTTCTTGCCATTTTCTCACATTCAAATTTGGGCTCATTAATTGCATTCTTGGTTGGTCGTGGTCATGGGTGGAGTCCATTCAAATGGTGAGGTTTTGTGAAAGTACATGCTTGAGTGTGGAGATATAGGGAAATGATTGCTTTAAGTTCAAGCAAATAATTATCCCAAGGTCCAACATCAAGGGTTCAGGCGATGGGATTCATGGGTGTTAGGACACAAGACAATGGAGATCTAGGGGTTTGAGGATCAGGATACCCCATTGGCTCTTTTACAAACATAAGACATCATCAAAAGGCCCAAAGATCCAAAGAGGAATGTATGGTTTGAGAAGTGGTGGTCAAGGTATTAGGGTGTTATGCGAATGGAAAGGAAAAATTTCAAAGGCCCACAAGAGAAGGAAGTGGGAGGTGGAGGCATAAGGAATGAAAGAAATGCATGATAGTATTAGAGAGTCTAAAATCCACCCAAAGTAGGAAAGTGACCCATCTTTCAAACTCAAAGCATTATTTTGTATCATTGATACATTGGTCTTGAGAGTGGTAGCTTAATATAGGTGTTTGAAGTGATTGAGAGGTCAGTTTTAGGGTTAGTTTTAGGGTAGTTAAGGTGTCTAAAGTTATTTAGAGGTCACTTTTAGGGTGGAAGGCTTAAAACTCCATTTTAAATGCACAAAAAAGAATGAAATTACTTCAAACCAAGTTTGTGAAGAAGTTAACTATGTTGCCCACTAGTTTCCCTTAAAGAGTCCAAAGTGCTAAAAGACAACAATCTTTGAAGGTCTATTTCTTGGAGACCGTGATGCTTACAGACTCTCTGTCCAAGGCTATGGGATTGTGTTGGGACCATCTACAAAACCCTCTCTCGGTTTTTGCTATCTCAGAGGCGTTTTCCTATGGTGATGACTTTTCCGTGGAGGGAAAAGTTGCGAGATGCAAGCAGTGTAAAGTTGCAAAGTGGTGC
>VDFB02180503.1:0-14649 GCA_007258455.2 Sequoia sempervirens
CAATAGAAGAGTTTTTTTTTCTAAATAACATTTGCTTGCAAGTTTCTTTGCCTTTGGCTTTATACCTGCAAGTAGCATTTGCTTGAAAGTTGCTAAAATCTTTTTCAACAAAAAAAAGAAGAAAAGAAAACCATCTTGTGGACATTCACAAACAATTCACATACCTTGTTTATGCCTCTGTCAAACAGCTTGCTTGCCTTGTCCATGCTTTCGTATTTTTGCTTGCATCTCTCAGATTTTTTTTAATTAGCTGTGTTAAAAATAAAAAATAAAAAAATAATAATAATAAAAAAAAATTGCATCTTTTCTGTGCTCATTTTGCATTCTGTGCAGGTCTTGCAATCATTACAATTCATGGGGCAATGGCTATTCTAAGATATTCTATCAGTTGCAATTTGCAATCTTCTGTCTCTATTCTAAGTCTGGAGGATTTTTACTGTCAACATGCAATTCTATTTTCTTCTTATGTGACTTTGATTCTCCTTTTATTTTAATTTACAGTCATTTTTATTTTGTTTTAGTTTTCTTTTTTAGTTTAGTATTAATATAGTTTAAGTTTTTAATTTGATTTTGTTTGAGTTTAGTTTTATTTTAATTTAGCTTAGTTGAATTTAGTTTTAGTTTAATTTAAGTTAGTTTTTAGTTTAGTTTTTAATCTCTTATTTAGTTAGATTTTTATTTTTTCTTTTAATGTAGTTTAGATTTTAGTTACTAATTTAATTTAGATTAGATTTTGCTTTTTACAGTTTTTCTTTCTTTCTTAATGTAGCTTTTAAATTTAATTTTAGATTTACATTAGATTTTATTTTTATTTTTTATTTTTTTTATCTTAGCTTAGATTTTTAAATCATGAAAAATCATTAATTTAGATTTTACTTGGATTCTTAGTTTATTTTTAACTTTTTAGATTTTGACTTTCTAAATTAGATTCTTAGTTTAGAGTTAATTTAGAATTTAGATTAGAGATTTAGATTTAAGTTAGTTTTTAATTCTTAGATTAGTTCTAATCTAGAGTAATTTTTAATATTGGCTTTTAGTTTTACATTAATTTTAATTTAGAATAGCTTTTAATTCTGATTAATTAGAATAACTTTTTTTTTAAGTTTTTAATTTGCACTAACTTTTAAATTAAATTAGTTTTTAATTAGTTTCTAACTTAGATAAGTTTTAAATTTGGATTAACTTTGAATCTAGATTAGTTTTTAATCTCTAACTTTAGATTTTTAATTTAGATTAACTTTTAATTTTAAATTAGCTTTTTATCTTAGATTAGCTTTGTTTTTATTTATTTTTTCCTAGATTAATTTTTCTTTAAATTTATGTTAGTTTTTATTTTGGTCAAGTTTTGGTTTTGTGACTGATTTTGTTAATTTGGTTTCTCTTGCTAGGTTCGTTTGGCAAAGAATTGACAATCAAAACATACGCTTGTCAAAGAAAGAAGGCATAAAACTACTAATGAGATTTTGATGCAGGACATTTGGCAAAGACATGATTTTGAAACCAATTGTCTTTTAGATTATAAAACACTTCTTTTGGTGCATTAAAATGAACATGTGCTTGATTCTGTCTGACTGTGCTTGAAGGTGGTAGGTGATTATGCTCTCACCTTGTGAAAACTAGGTGATCAGAAAACTAGACCCACCTTGTTTTTTGTCACCTTCATGACTTAATAATCGAAGTATCCTCTCCCCTTGCACTTTCGAGTGATCCTGGGTGTAAGAGAAATGGTTATTATTTCTAGAAATGGGCCTGCCTTAAGGGAAAAATTATTCACCTTAAGGGACAACTTGACCGGTAACAGGCTAAAGCCAAGCCACTTCTAGCCAGGATATAAAATGGGTGCTTGAGGAAAGTTCAAGTACCACGAGTGCGGATGTGTCACACAGATGGAGTAGTACTCCCATAAACCCTATTGAGCATAACCTCTTTAGGCTGGAGTGCCACCTAATTGGTGATTAATCTCTCACCCCATGTGTGGCCACTCAAATAGATGCCCTAAGTAAACACCTATTGTTTTAGAAGCCAACCATTTTCAACCGTTGCTTGGTATAATGCAGGGTACAGTATCATGCCCGAAGATACTCACTACTAACTCCCTTGAGTAGAGATAGTAGTTCTTGGGAAGTGATGACCCAAGAATCTGAAGTTGGTGTGCTCGAATGATGTTAATGAGCCATGAAGGGGAGCCAATGCCACCAAACTTCTAAGCTATCCACTCTCGAGAAGGAAAGGTGTTTAGCATCAATTCGGGGTATATCGGTGGGCTATATCAAGTATACAAACCCTTGGCCTATTAAGATTGTGCTTGTATCATGTGCATTTGCATACACCAAAAAATTGTGTTTGTCAAGTGTTTTCTAGATTTTCAGACAGTTTTCACCACATTCAAAAATCTGAACACAAATAATTGACTTGAAACAAACACCACGCCGAGAAACTTGCAATATCTCAAACTTTGTAAACCTCAAAAAGTCCAACAGCACAAACATCTCACATGAACCTATCACTTGGATTTCTTGGGGTCATCATCCTTCAGTTTTGATCTTTCAATCCTTACATTCCACCTAGTCCTTGCATATTCATGGTCCTTACATATTCATATCCCTTTCATCCTAGTTCTTGCATGTTCCTAGTCTTGCATACATAGGTCACATTACATAGTCTTTGCATACATATATCATTCCACCTAGTTATTTCATGTTCAACCCCTTTTTGCATATCAAGACCATCTCACCTAACCTTTGCATGTTCTAAGAATTTATCCCTTTGCATATTCATCATTTATCAAATAAAACCTTTAGCTTGCACTTAGGCTACTCTTCCTAGGTCTTGAAATCAAACTATTGGCTATCTATCACCCGCATCACTTGAGGTTCACCATCCTTGAGTTAGGGAAACATACCATTATCCTTGAGTAGGGAAATCCTTTTTGGAGTCCATCATCTCCTACGTACCCTCTCTTGATCATTGGTCCTTGTGTATATCCATCATAGCACAAGTAAAGCCTTTACATCATGACCAACTTTGGACCTAGAGTTTCCTTTTAGCTTTTTCATTCTTAGCTTGTCATATCATACTATACCATTTTTCATATCCCATCTTAGAATCATATCCTTTTCATTTGCATCCTAGTCTTAGGTCTCATACATTACCTTGGATTGAAAATCATAACAAATCACCTATGACCCCTAGAACAAGAGCAAAAATGTTTCAAGAAGGGAACCCTTGGGAAAAAGACTTTGATGGGGAAGATCACATTAGTGTTGCAACTAGTGAAACAAGTGAAAATGATAGTGAAGAAATAACACAATCCACCATAAATGAAGCTCTCAACGATAATAGATTCACTAAACTTCTTACAGAGGTAGTCAAACGTAACCCACAACAATACTTCAAGGCCCTTGTTGATGAAGGAATCAAAATGCCTCCTGATTTTGACATATCATTACTCACAATGAATGACCAGCCTAAATCTAGTGAATCTAAGAATCCCAAAACAAACAATGATGGTAGGATCAAAGATCATAGACCCTTTTATCTACAACCTGGTTACAAGCGATCTTCAAAGACATCAAAACCTGCACCTACAAACGATCCTATTTTGGATGAGCTTAGAACATTAAGACAAGAATTGGATACTCTCAAGAACAGTAAAACATCGACTCACAAGTTTTGCATTGAAGACATATGTCCTTATCCCTTCGATCCAAGCATACCAATGCCACCTTTTCCTAACCATTGGGACATACCAAAACTTGACAAATATAATGGAAAAGGAGATCCTAAGAACCACTTAAGACAATTTTGTGCCACTACCATGGAATTTGCAGTTGATGAAACATACCTTATGAGATTATTTCCTCGCAGTCTTGGAGGAGAAGCTATGGAATGGTTTTCACGATTAGCCCCAACCATCAAATCTTTTCAAGAATTGGCTGATAAATTTGTCTCTAATTATAGTTTCAATTGTGACCTTAAAGTGACCATGACAAATCTTTTCAACACCAAACAAAAACAAGGTGAATCTTTTGTGTCATTTTTACAAAGATGGAGACATTTAACGAAATGATTGCATTATTCCATTCCTGAACAAGAATTGGTTGACCTCTTTTGCCGAAATTTGAACAAAGAAATTGGAAGGGAACTTCACCTCAAATGCTTGGATTCCTTTGATGAGGCCATAGAAATGGGATTTCGAATTGAACAAACCCTCATTGATGATGGAATTATTAAACTTAATAATGACAAAGATCAAAAATTGAATTCAAACAACAAGACCCCTTTTTGGGTTAAGAACAAGAATGTAGTCAATGACGGAGTTGTCGATGCAAAAACAACTAAAACATCATCCCCTGTTTACAATCTCAAAGGTCTATCTTCAGATAAAGGAAAAGAAAAACAAAGAAGTTTCCCTAAACGAAATTTTACACCATTGGGACAATCACTTGAATCCGCATTAAAAGAACTTCTTGAAATTAATATTATAACGCTACTCGAAATAAAGGAATATAATCCACAAGTCAAACCCCCATGGTGGAATGAAGATCACTTTTGTGACTATCATAGACACAAGGGACATAAGACTAATAGTTGCAATAAACTTTGACATTTAATACAAGACCTTATTGATGATGGTAAGATATCAGTTGATGGACACACTCCTTCTAGTAACTCTAATCTTGAGGTGTTTAAAAACCCTCTCCCTAAGCATGACAAGGATAAAGGAAAGGCTCTTGAATCTGGTGATGGTGTAAACTATACTACTGCTAAGTATGATTATACCATACATAACATCAGTGAGGTCGATAATCATGTCAACACTTTCATCATAAAAGGAAAAGAACCCGATTGCAAGGTTACTACTCGCAAAGGCACTATTACCCTTAAAGGTCCTAATGCCAAACCTGCTACACCCATTTCACAATACAACCTCATAGAGCACTTAGGAAAAACACCCACACAAATTTCTATACTCGAGCTGCTACGCCTATCTCCTGAGCATAAAGCTATCTTAGATAAAGCACTTGCTACTACTATAGTGCCTATAGACCTACATGTAGATCAATTCCAAGCTATTATGGGACACATCACCTCTCCTCATACTCTCACTTTTAGTGAAAATGATGATTCATCCCTTCGACAACCACATAATGCAGCTTTACACATTGACATCCTCATCCATAATGTTAAGATCAAGCGAGTTTTGATAGACGGAGGAGCAGGCCTTAATATTTGTACTCAATAATTGATCACAAAATTAGGGTTCTCTAAAAATGTAGTTGATCCAAGTAAAAATATTACCATAAAGGCATATGATGAAGAGGAACACTCATCTAAAGGATCAGTTACTCTACCAATTAGAATTGGCCCTGTGGTAAAGGATATGGTTTGCCAAGTCCTTGATCTCCCACTGACCTATAATATCCTCCTTGAAAGACCTTGGATTCATGCAATGCAAGCAGTACCTTCTACATACCACCAGTGCATTAAATTCCCCCATAATGGTGTTGAAATCACAATACGAGGAGATCCAAACCCTTTCATGTATTGCCATAATCTAAGCCCTAAAACTGAAATCACAATCCCAAGCAATCGCGAAGCATTTCCTTCCCAAGCATATGTTGATCTTGAGTCCTTAAAAGCATCTCCTCAAAATCCAATGTAGCCAAGATCAAAATATAGGTAAAAGAACAAGGAGTGGGAGAATATACCTTGAATCATGCCCTTTGCATTGGAAAGCTACCTTTATCTCCCCACACCTATGGCAAACCACAAATGACTAAGACCACATCAGATGCAAATACTACAATGATTTGTAAATCAACTACTTTCAAAAAATGGGGAGCCCTTTATAATGAAACAGAAGAAGCTGATCTCCTAAAATGGTTATACAAAGATGAAGATACAAAAAAAGAACAGACTGAAATAAAGATACCTGTTGAACAATATGGTAAAGGATTTGATATTATGAAACAAATGGGATATGATGGTAAAAGTCCTCTCGGCTTACAGAAATAGGGTATCTTGGAACCAATACAACCTACTCATACACAAAACGTCCCTGGTTTAGGATATGATGCACAGAAAGATAAGACCTTGAGTACCACGTGTGCTTCAAGTAAGGAAGTAGAATCCTCTAATGCTACAAAGACAAATGAGGAAAGTGCCATCGATGACTTCATTGACATTTATGATTATGATAGTGTCCCTACCCTTGAACCCGATCATAATATTTGTACCCTTGAATCCATTCAAAACCTTGACTCAAGTAATGATTCTTTACCCTTGGTTCACCCTGAACTCATTGATTTTGATCAAAAGGGACCACCACAACTAGATGTATTTGAAAATGATGAGGCAATCATAAACTTTCTAGGAGCATGAGAAGACACACCTCTTGAGGATCATAAAGCAGGATTCATCATAGAACTCAATAGTGCGGCTTATTTTGGGGGGAGTGCCAAGCCTTTTAGTCACAAAATTATTGAAAATATAAATAGGTCTTCTAGTAAAAACTGCTCTGCGGCACTATTAGACCCGAAAAAAGTAAAAATAAAGGACGTGTCCAAGGGTGAAAACCTCTCTGAGGCACCCAAGGATGGAAGGCTTGACACACTTCCATTAGTAGTATATCATGAAAAATCATCTATGTTGGTGGAGAAGACAATACCAACAAATCTGGGCACAAAATAAAAACCAAAGATAATTCATTTAGCAGAATCATTAACACCTGAAGAGAGAATAGAGCATATACAGTTTTACAAGGAAAGACAAGTTAACTTTGCATGGTCATATGTAGATATGCCAGGACTTGATCCAGATCTAGTAATGCACCACTTGTCTTTGCCACCGAGGGAAAAACCTATTAAACAAAAGTTGAGAAAAATGCACCCACACATTGCTCTATTGGTAAAAGCTGAATTACAAAAGTTGCTCGATGTGCGATTTATTAGACCTATTGACTATGCTGATTGGATTTCAAATTTAGTACCAGTTTCAAAGCCTGATGGGGGCATCCGAACTTGCACAGATTTTAGAGATTTAAACAAAGCTTGTCCTAAGGATGACTTCCCACTTCCAAACATTGACATGATAGTGGATTTGACAGCAGGACACGAAATGTTATCCCTCATGGATGGTTTCTCAGGCTACAATCAGATTAAAATTGCTCCTGAAGATCAAATTAAGACAACATTCACTTGTCCTTGGGGAACTTTCTGTTGGAATTTCATGCCCTTTGGGTTGAAGAACGCTGGAGCTACCTACCAACGTGCAATGACCACTATCTTCCATGACATGATGCATAACTATTTAGAAGACTATGTAGATGATTTGTTGGGAAAATCCTATACCAGAGCAGGACATCTAGAGATCATGGATAAAATTTTCACAAGATTAGAACAATACAAGGTCCGATTGAATCCAAAGAAATGTGCATTTAGGGTAACCTCTAGAAAACTCCTTGGATACATTGTATCATCTAAAGGAATTGAAGCTGATCCTGCAAAAATAAAGGCTATACTTGAAATGCCTCCGCCTAAGAATATCAGACAGTTGAGATCATTACAAGGAAAACTTCAGTCTATTCGTCATTTTATAGCACAACTTGCAGATAAATGTCAACCCTTTCAGCATCTATTACACAAGAATGTTTCATTTAGATGGGATGACAAGTGTGAACAAGCTTTTCAAGAAATCAAAGAATATCTGATGACACCACCAGTATTAGTACCTCCTACAGATGACAAACCTTTACTTCTATATATATCCACAACTACCACAGCACTGGGGGAACTTTTGGCACAACATGACTCTGAAGGAAAGGAACATGCAATCTATTACATCAGTCGTACTCTAGTGGGATACGAGCTCAATTATAGTCCTATTGAAAGAGCATGCCTTGTTGTAGTTTTTGCATCACAGAAGCTGAGACATTACATGCTTACACACCAGACAAAGCTCATTGCAAAAATTGATCCTCTTAAGTACCTCTTGAACAAAGCAACACTCACAGGATGATTAGCTAAATGGGTGATGATTCTTAGTGAGTTTGATATTGAGTATATAGAAAGAAAAGCAATCAAAGGACAAGCTATCACAGATCAACTCGCCGATGCTCCTATGATAGATGATCATCCTCTTATTATAGAGTTTCCTGATGAATCAATCTTCAACATGGAATCTACACATCTGTGGACTTTATATTTTGATGGCTCCTTCACACAAGGTGGTTCTGGCACTGGAATTCTCTTTGTCACTCCACAAGGGGATTGTATACCTAAAGCTTATAAGATACAGTTTCCATGTACCAACAATATTGCAGAATATGAGGCATTACTTTTTGGGCTCAGTATAGCTATGCAATGGAATATCCTTGAGTTGCATGTTCTTGGTGACTCTCAGCTAGTGATCAGACAAGTTAATGATGACTATAAAACAAAAGATGAAAAATTGATGCCTTACAAAAGAATGGTGGATGATTTCAAGGCCTATTTCACATTAATCTCTTTTGAGCAGATTCCTCGAGATAACAACAGAGTTGCTGATGCAATGTCAACAATTGGTTCACTTGTAGAAATTCCAAGTAATGCCACTTACTGTGAGTTCCTGGTAGAACCTCTTTTGGAACCTGCTTACAATATACCACAATTTGAAATGATTTGTCTCATTGTTGGTCCTAATTCCCAATGGTATGGGGATATTTATACCTATCTTCGAGATAACACCTTGCCATCAAACCTATCCAATAAATCTCATAAAACCTTTATCAGTCAAGCTTCCCGCTATGTGATCTTAGCTGATACCCTTTACCATCGAGGTTTTGATGGTACTTTACTTAGATGTCTTGAGCACGATGAGGTCAAAACTTCTTTACAAGATGTACATGAAGGTATATGTGGGGCACATTCTAGCGGTCCTACCTTAGCCAAGAAACTCTTGCATATGGGTTATTATTGGCCTTCAATGGAAAAGGATGCTTATCAGTTTGTTAAAAAATGCAAGCAGTGTCAAAAACATGCAGACTTGATACATGCTCCCGCACAAGAATTGCAGTCTCTTGCTACACCATGTCCCTTTTATCAGTGGGGACTCGATCTCGTGGGCAAGATCCATCCTCCTTCCTCCAATGGTCATAAGTTCATTCTCGTTGCCACCGACTATTTCACGAAATGGATTGAAGCTATTCCTCTCACTCATATCACTGGAAAACAAATAGCCACCTTCATACTGAACTACATCATCTGTCGTTATGGCGTTCCTCTATCCATCATCACAGATAATGGTCGTCCATTCAAAAATCAGGATGTCCGTGAACTCTGTGAGAAATTCCATATACAACATCATTTTTCCACACCTTACTATCCTCAAGGTAACGGCCAGGCTGAGGCTTCTAATAAAACCATTCTCAAAATTCTTAAAAAGACAGTCAATGAAGCTGGTCGAGATTGGCATATTCAATTGAATCCTGCACTGTGGGCTTATCGCATGAGTGTCCGCACTCCCACAGGTGCTACCCCATATGCCCTTGTCTATGGATCTGAAGCCATCTTGCCCATCGAGGTCGAGTTGCCCTCTTTGCGCGTCTCTTTGCGCAATCAAATCAGTGATGAAGAATACCGAGTTTCCCGTTTGCAGGAGTTGGAACTGTTGGATGAACGAAGACAAACTGCTTTCAATCATCTTAGAGCATATCAGCAATGAATGTGTCAAAGTTATAATCAGAAAGTGAAACCACGTACATTTGAGGTTGGGGATCTTGTTCTTCGTGAAAATCCTCGCACTCAACAAGATAGAGAAAAGAAGGGTAAATTTGAGCCTAACTGGTTGGGTCCATACGTTATCACTGCTGTGTATGGATCTGGGGCATACCAGTTATCTACTCTGGAAGGTGAAATGCTTAGTGATCCCATCAACAGTATGCACATTCGCAAGTTTTACACCTAAATTCTTCAGAGGGAAATCTTTTCAAAGTCCTGAAAAAATAAAAAAAAAAAAGAGGAAAAAAGTCTTGAAAAAATACAAAAAAAGGAAAAAAGTCCTAAAAAAATACAAAAAAAAGAAAAAGAAAAAAAAGAGAAATTCATTCGTTCAATGGTGAAAACCACTTCGGTGGTGCCTTGAGCAAGTACCATGGTGAAAACCGAGAAATCGACGCCATGTGTAGATGCTTTGCTCCTCTTTCATTTGGAGCTCTACTGGATCTTTTCATTCCCTTTTTCCTCCTCCACTTCATACTGACCTTTTCACACTCACCATGGCTTGTGAATTGTTCAACATTCCCCTCGCTTGCTCACTTTGCCACTCATACTAGGTTGGTCCTATCCCTCACTGGGGCATCTCCTTAACCTTAGCTACGGGTTAAAATACTAAGCACCTCGTGGTCAGAGAAACTACCTTCTTTGTCTATCTGCTTGTCTATTTTTCGTCATAAAATATCCTAAAAAAATTCAAAAAAATCATAAAATGTCCTGAAAAAATTCAAAAAAATCATAAAATGTCCTGAAATAATCCAAAAAAAAAAATCATAAAATGTCCTAAAATTCAAAAAAAAATCATAAAAAGTCCACCGAAAATTCAAAAATTCATAAAAGTCTAAAAAAATTCAAAAAATCATAAAATGTCTGAAATTTCAAAAATCATAAAATGTCACGAAATTTCAAAAATCTGAAATGTCTTGAAAAATTCAAAAAAATCATAAAATGTCTGAAAATTCAAAAAAGCATAAAATGTCTTGAAAAATTCAAAAAATCATAAAATGTCTGAAAAATTCAAAAAATCATAAAATGTCACGAAAAATCATAAAATATGCGAAAGAAATCCAAAAAAAAAAAAATTTCAAAAATCCCAAAAAAATCAAAATTCCAAAAAACAGTGACACTTTTAGATCACCACACGACTTTGAACTTCAACAAAATCAAAACATGCAAGTGTTGACAATCAAGCAAACATTATAACATCGAATAAACTATAACAAGAATCCAACCCATCTTACAAATCCAACCAACCACACAAACTATAAAAAGAATCAGTTCTACATCGAAGCAAAACCCCTGTTTGTTTGTTGATCTTTGCTTATTTTATGATTTTATCTTTGGTGACATGTCTTTTAGCTTCTCCAGGATGTCTTTGACTAGAGAGGCAAGGATGGGGCATGTTCATTTGTTTGTTGTTTGTGGATTGTTTCTTATTCACAGGATGACTCGTCTTAGGACATGGTTGTCTAAAACCATCGAGGACCTACGAGTCTAATGTGGATGAGAGCATTCCTTGTCTGATAGTGTCTTCCATGCAATAAGTATTCAGGTCATCTAAGGTTCTTATACCTATATGCTTATACTTCATTAATAAATAAAAATGCAAACAATATTTAGGTCATCTAGATGTTCATGTTATCTAGATGCTTATACTATTTTGTGACATAATAAGCTCAATGATGATAAAAGCACTTAAAAGGCACAAGAGGCATCACCTTCATTCTCTTCCATCTTGCATTTCATTTTCTTCATCTTTCTTGTCACAGAGAAATCAATTGATTACTTTATACAATTGATATATGTCTCTTGAATCGAATCTCAAATCAATCAACCTAATTCTCAAAATTTCATGTCCCCTTAACCCATTAGTCAATACATCATAGCAACACCTTGTATTGCGTAAGCATCATTCTCAATTAGCTTAATCAGCTCAATCAGCTTCATCAGCTCATCAACCTGGCTATACTGATCATTTCCATCAATTGTTCAGTTATGCCCATCAACTGTGCATTTTCATCAAAATGTACATCACTACTTTATCACTTGCGCAATATCAGGTATCTAATCGCTTTCTAGACATCTATCGAGAGATTAATCTTCTTACAATCTATTCAATCAATATATCGAGGGGGCATATCATTCTTATCATAATCATTACCAAGATATCTTTGGGGCATGTATCAGTTGATCAATCTTTTTCTTTGAAACAATGCGACAAGCTACATTGTCTCAAAGAGGGGCAAAATGTAGACACTCAAATTTGTCCTCACAATCATAACGATATTCGTCTATTGATTAAATAGATATTACTATTTACTTAATCAATTCATTCAATACTTTCTTCTATTCATGCATTTCATCAAATCATTGAACCATCTCATGCTCATTCAATATCCATTGCATTAATGTTCATGTCCATTTGCACTATCATTCATACCCGTTTGCATAATAAATCATAAATCATTTATAATCTATTTGCATAATAAGTCACAAACATCATTTCCATATTAAATCAATTATCATTATCATCTATAATTGTTTCATATTTATCTCCATTAATAAATCAATTATCATAGTCATTTATTATTATTTCATAATAAACTAATTATCATAACTTGCATATTAATCATATCATTTGCATAAATCGTTCATGAAATATTGCATTTTAGTAAAGCATCTTTAAAACATTCTATTCATATTTAATCATTTAGGTTCATTTTAATCTAATATCCCTTTATCACTTTCACTCTCATGCATAACATTTAACCCATCAATGTGGGATAATGGCATTTACTTCTCTCACATATTTTATCCCACATTTCATCTTCAACCCCTCTCCATCCTCAAAGAACTCCTATTTAAAGTGGGATTTCCCTCTCATTTTCTCTCTCACAAATTTTTCTCACAAATTTACATAATCATATGATCTTTGCATCTAGCTTGCATTTCTCATTCACCATAGCCTCTTTATTGCATTTTGTGCTCATAAAAATCTGAGAGCAAGTGCATAAACAAAGATCTTGGTGATAGGGAGACAATGGAGATTGATTTCTTTAAAAAACATTTTTTTGTTTTCTGTAGTTTAGATTTGCATTTCTGGTTTTGCTTTTAATTAGAATAGCTCTATTGATTGTGAATTTTTGAAGTAGTTGATTCTTATGTAGAGATCATGCATTTTTTGTCTAACTACAACATGTTGATTTGACAGAGTTGTGATTCCGTCTTCCATTTTGAATGTGGATAGTGAAGTTTGAAGGAAAAATTTGCATTAAATGCTTTTTCTCCGAACACTTTATTTAGATCATCCCAAATATTTGTTGATCTTTTGTCTAAATCTAAATGATGTAATTTAGAGTCAAAAAGAGCAAGACTGATAATAGCCTTGGCTTTATCATCTCTACTATTCCAATCCAATAAGTTATTTGCATTTTTAGGTGGGTTTTCTTTTCTACTTACTATTCCCAATAAATTTATATTTATTGGTTGTATCTGAATTTCCATTTCCCAATTGTGAAAATTAATCTCATATTAAGCTTGTCTAATACAATCTCCATGTGAGAATTACATCCCCTTTAAATAAATCAATCTTTGACACAATATCTCACAACTTGCATACAAAAAATTAACTAGTGGTGGGATGAATAAATCTACTTCTAGCAGTACTTGAATTCTCAGAGATGAAACCCATCATACCTTTCAACATAGATCTTAAAATCACTTTTTAATAAAACCAATCAATACCAATACTTTAAAACCTTTAGATTGTCAGGTTGCACAAACCTAAACTTCACCAATATTATATTTTTCCTGCTAATACAAACTGGTAGCTAGAAAGACTCCTATATTAAGACATGCATATCATTAAAATGTTTCCAAAGTGTATTATCTCCATTCATTGTAACCATCTCATAACATATTATGATCTAAATTCCTTAAGGTCAACCCATGGTATAAATAACATACCTTCAATGTGACTGGTTGCAGACGAAGCCAATTTTTTATGTGACCAAAGAACATCAACACATATTTCGATCATAATCCTATCCATTAAAACAATGGAGTTAGCAGTGCTTATGGTGGGATTTTCAACATGAAGAAGAGATGCTCAAAATCATCTTCTACAATGGTTGTGGTAGCAGACCCATCAACTACCTTTCCTCAAATGGCACTTTATAAATCAACAATAGCAAAATCCTGTTTGTGTGGAAATTTTTTTGCCTCGCACTGATATCTCTTAACTTGGCTGTGAATCACCAAAACCTCACCAATGCTATGTTTTATATTCTAATCTTCCTCATGGCACCACCACTAGGGTCCCTTCATGAGCACTCGACATGGGAAATAAGAAGAGGCATCACTTCAAATCCAAACAAACAAACTTAAATCAAACTCCAAGGAAAAACTACCATTCATCACATATTGAGATTTTTTTTGAACCTGTGATACCAAATGAAGAGCTGTAAAGTTCAATATAGATTGTCGATTGATCATGATTTTTTTTACATGGAGGTTATAATTTATATAAGTATAACTAAGAACAAATTCCTGTAACTACGACCTAATTGATGCCAAATCACAATGGTGGACAATGTAATATATGCTAACAGATCTACCACACGACTGGATTCCTTGTATATGTGATAGAATGAGATAACATCCAGATCACACAACATTTCTTTTATTTTTTCCACCTTCAATTGCAGGTCCCATATCCCCATATGTCCTTTCCTAATTGCTTGAAGATTCTTGATGCCGGCACCGCTAGCATTATTTTCTCTGCATGTGTTATCCCAGTGGATGAGGGGAACCTATTTTTGTTCATTTGAACTGTCCCACAAGAATTTATTGAGGGTGCTCTCCAAAATAGATGAATCTTTCGTTGTTAACTGCATGT
>VDFB02180504.1:0-22890 GCA_007258455.2 Sequoia sempervirens
ATATATATACGTACCCACGTTATCTATTACCTATGAATAGTGATATTAATTATATTATTTAATATTGCCTAGGAGATTTACGTATATTTTATGTGAAAATATATATATTAATAAAATGATCGTTAATATATACATCAATACACAAGGAATGTGTAAATAATTATATATTTATATATTTTATAAATTATATGTGATAATATTAAAATTAATATACTCTTATATATAAATACATTTATATATAAAGATATATTAATATTTAATAAAATACATATGTATATAAAATATACAATTATATATAATTAAAATTTAAAATGAAGGGAAATATTTTCAAATGTTTTAAAGAATAAATATTATTCCATGAAGGAAATATTCGCAATACATTATAGAAGGAAATATTTGAATAAAAATGAGTATCGAACCTGGGCTTTATAATGTATTAATCTGTGAAGAGCAATTTCGAATGGAAAATAATTGAAGATTTCATTTTTAACAACCTCTTTAAGGCAAATAATAAATATAAATTTCGTTTTAATCTATGTCGAAACTATGAAAGTGAAAATAAAACGAAATGAAATACATTTTCATAAAAACGAACTGGAAAAGTCACGCGCTTAAAGAAAACGCGTCTGGTTCGCGCGTAAGCTGTGACCTGGTCCAGATAACAACCCGAATGCTAATCTCATGGCTCAAAATGGCGACGTGGCATCATATGAACCTTGACCTTTTTGTTTGGAAACGAACTTTCTGGTTTATTGCAACAATATAACCTAAAAAAAAACTGAAAACGCCTTGAGCTGTCAATCCGCCATGAGAGTTGAAAAGTTCTTCTTTTGCTGGCTTAAAAGGAAGTCGAATCACCTTCCATTATGATGACTTAGGGTTTAAAAATCCGCCAAGTGACGTTTGACCAAGTATTGGAGCTTGGGTGTCATTTTGCATGCCCGAAATTGTGGAAAACTGTTGCAATTCGGGATTATAAATAAACACGCCTTCCATTCATTGTGAGGACGCATTGAGCAATCCGAGTTGAGCTTTTTTTAGAGTGAGAATTCCTTTAATTCTTGAAGAGCATTTTATAATTTCTGAGAGCAAACTTCATCATTGGCTGGAAGTCATTTTCTGACCACTAACATCACAATTTCTGAGCTCACAGTGAAAAGCTGTGTTTACCTTCAGCTACATATCTTTAGTAAAAGTTCTTTTTGGAAAAGGAATTAGAGTTTGGTCTGAGAATTGTTGGAGGCTTGAAGTGCTGCAAACGTAATCAAGTTCATCCTCTAAAGGGAATGACATAAACCAGGCATGCTGTTTCTTCTTTCATAATCTTGAATGTATTCCTTAAATCTAAAAGTGTGTTTACTGAATGTGCATAGTTAGGGAAATTGCATTGAGTTCAATATTTCAGTTAAGATAAACAAAGAAATAGAACTATGTTGCATCATGTAAGTAAATTACTTTAAGGTATGGTTATGCATGTTTACGGAAGCATATACCTGTTTGCATTAGTGTATGTTTTGCATTAAGGTATGAAATATGTGTGATCTCCATATGAAGAGTATATACGGTTTCAATGATTAAAGGATTGTGAAAAAGGGATTATATGAGTAAAGAGCTTAAGGGTTTAGTTTACTTATTTTACATTTATGAGGAATAACGGAAAAAGATAAAAGGGAGGAATTTATTTGCATTTTGAATGACTTCTGCATATTGTGTATAATCACTGTATATGGAGAATACGTAGGAGTACTTATTATCTACTAGGAACGAAATGAAGGAAAAATCAAGTAAGGTCTTTTAGCTTAAGTTATTAAGATAACAGAGGCAAGCTAAGTACTCCTAGGATAAAGATTACCTAATTAGGAGGGTTGATACAAGACACTTGTAGACTGTCTCATTTCTAGTAGGTTCGTATGATTGTAGGATATCTGGGGTGACGGATTACCCAATGAAGGATAAAACCTACGCGTAGAGTAAGGAAGCCTCAAGTCAAATCGGCTCTGAGTAGTGTATATGATAGATGATCTTCATTCGAAGTACTGAATGAGAATACTTTGGCCAAAGTAGTGAAAGGTACGACATCCACTTAGGTGTGAGATAGTTGAGACTACACTGTCAGTTCATTGTGATCCGAGTACTAGATCGAGATTGTGAAATAGCAAGGTTCTAGTTGTGTGGGACACAGCACTATGCTCAGTTGGTAATCGTTAAAGGATACCCTACCAATCTCCTCTTCGAAGGGAGGGCCATCTATCTAACGATAGGTGTGCGGGGGACCGCATTATAAGTCCGTGGTTGGCGGAAAAGCACCCGAGTGATGTTTCTCCTCTACAGCAGGCGGCCGATGTACCAAGATTTGAAAGGACAGACTCCTGGACCTTCTTACTTCTTTTTGTGCAAAAGCTTACGAGCTATGTATGTAACAGTATTACTTTTGAACTTTGATTTATATTTGCAATGAAAATGAAATTCATGAGGAAACATATTGTAACTTGTACGTATTTATCAATAAAGAAAGGAAGAACTTTATTGTATTATCTTTGTTACTTGTTACCTTTACATGTTTAAAGTGAAAATTGGAAAAAATTTAATTTACGCAGAATTAGATTAGTTACCACCCCAATAACAAAATTTGGTGTTAAGCACTCCAAATGGTCTGTGAGGGGAAGAGAGAACCCAGTAACATAGCAAATAATATGGTCACAGAAATTACAACCTCAACAAAAATAACAACTCACATTCAATATCTAGTTTAAATTTTCTAACATGGAAATTTTTGAAGACATTAACAATCTGCTATGTTCAATACAAATTTCCAGCTAGCACAGAAGTTCTTGGAATTTAATGCAACTCAACTCCACTCATACAGCCAGTTTGAATATTAACACCTCCCTTGAAGATAAGACTGAAAAGTAAATGGGAACATAAACCAACCTGAAGTCTGAATTGATAGTATAACCCACAATTTTCCTGGAGCTTTAGCGACAAATTACTTTCAAGCATATCTTTGTTAGTAGCGGCAGCGCCTACTAACAACGTAAGCTTCCGTGAAATCCATTATTGCATCACTTTGAAAGTGCTGAAGTTTAGAATGGTATTTCTAAGAAATACATGAGCTCCTTAATAGTCCACCATATATTCTCATGTCTCTTTTGCAAGCTATGCAGTTTGACAACTCACAATTCCACCAAAAATATATTTGGAGATTCGCCACAAACCATACAATCCATTTTGAATGAATAATGTTATTAGGCCAAGTTTAATATTGGGTCAAAACCATTGTAACGGGACTCGCCAAGACTCGGCAAGTCCCAAGCTGAGCACCCCTGGTCGAGTCCTGGGAGCCCAGACTCGCCGAACTCGCCGCGTCCAGGATAGTCCTGTTGTGACCTATTTCACACATCACCCCATTGCAAATGGGGACCCTCGCCGGTTTGTTTTTAGGGTTTAGGGTTGAGTTACAATTGTGTGTGTTAGCGACCCGGTAGCTCCCTTCGGCTCAGCACCTTCTTGGAAGAACCAGTGAATGATAGCGTTGGCTATTCGAATTTACATTCATTGTTTTTGTATTATACTTTCATCTCATATTATTGTGACATAAAAGAAATTCAAATTCGATCTTTTATTAGAATATATTTAATATTCATTTACGAGAGTGACTATCATTAAAAGGATTTATCATAAGGTGGCCGACCTCTTGTGAAGAGGTGTAAACATTTATCAAGGCCGACTTCAATAAAAGAAAATACGCGATTTCATGGAGGCCGACATAAAGGTTTTGAAGGGACGTGTCTCCCATTCAATTTGTATATATTCACTGTGATTTGTCCATTGCAAGTATGGATATCTCTCCAGTTCGGTCGCTTACTCAAGTGCGAACAGATCAGATAATAAAGTGCGAATACATCTGATGTTCCAGTGTGAATACAGCTGAGATACAAGAGCGAATATATCTGTTTGGTGATATCGATCAAGTGTGAATACAAGGTTCAGATTGAAGACCATCCAGTACAAGGAATCAAGCAAAACAAAGTGCGAACTTCATACTGGGTAAATAACATAACAAGTGCCGACTTCACACAGTGCAGGGTGATCATCAGTTCGATA
The DNA here is from genome assembly GCA_007258455.2 of Sequoia sempervirens. Taxonomy (NCBI): domain Eukaryota; kingdom Viridiplantae; phylum Streptophyta; class Pinopsida; order Cupressales; family Cupressaceae; genus Sequoia; species Sequoia sempervirens. The sequence continues at coordinate 4,105 of VDFB02180504.1, forward strand.
TCATCAGTCAAGTTCTGTATCATCAGATCATCAAGTGCGTATGATAAAGTGTGATCAGAACAGATGACAAGGCGCGCATATATAAGATGATAAGGTGCGAATTTCTGTAAATTCATATACTGTCTCTGCCAGGTGTGAACCTTCTGTAAGTCTATGCTCTGTCAAGAATGAGCTCTTCTCTGTACCTCAATATCAGATTGTGAATTAGTGACAGGTTGATTTTTGCTACTGCATCTGTCAAGAGTTCTGAACATTGGTCTTGAGTTAGACCTAATTGTAAAGTGATCTGTTGTCATTGTTTATATATATAAGAGAGATCTTTGTTGCTGGGTTTTTCTCCCTCAAGAGGAGGGTTTTCCCAGGGTATCTGCTGCGTTATTGTCTCTGATTGTTGAATTATTTTCTGTGCATTAAATCTGATCACCTAAATTTAACACCAACAATTTAGTAGAAAACCTCTTTTACTCCGTGGTTTCAGAGTCAAAGTCACGGAGTCATCCTCAAAATAAGAAGTTGAAGTTCAAACCTTAGAAAAGCGTATTGTAGCGTCGTAGAAGTGTTCAGAAGACCCTGCAGACGAGGATCGCCTGTGCTTTTGCCCAATTTTGACACTTCCTACTTTTTAGGGATTTTGTTTTTTTCATTTTTGGCACTTTTGGACCATTTGGGAATTTACTATTTTTTAGAAAGTTGCTTTTTCGCTTTTTCTATTTTTTGAAACTTTCTATTTTTGGCAAGTGCCAAGGTTCCACCAATCAAGGAGTCAAGGTTTCCATCTTTAGACTAAAAACCATGCAAAAATCACCCAAAAAAATCTGGAAAAATCATGAAGAGCATGCAAAAAGCCATTGAAAAATCAGAAAATCAACCAAAAAGCAGGCCTTTTGGACTAAAAAATCTGGAAAAATCATGAAAAGCATGCAAAAATCCATCAAAAATCTGTGAAAATCAACCAAAAATCTGATGAAAATAAGCAAAAATCTGGGAAAACAGTGAAAACAGATCAAAAAATCAAGTAAAAATCAGACAAAAGGCTATGAAAAATCATAAGATTCTGGACTGAGAAAGTGTAAGTCTGAGAAGATTCACGAAGAAGTGCACCCAGCTCTTGAAAGGAATGGCAATTCCTTGAGAAAGTCCGACCTGCACATGGAAAGACTCCTCCAAAGTCCACCCAGCTGCTGACTGGCATGGAAATGTTTCTTGAAAGTCCGCCCTTGAGTATGGCAAGACTTCTCCAAAGTCCGCCCATCACTCTTGAACACTTGGAAAGAAGGCTTGAAAGTCCGCCCATGCCAATAAGAATGAATGGAAAGGATCCTCCAAAGTCTACCCAGCATATGGAAAAACTTATGGGAAGTCCGCCTTGGCTTGATAGCAAAATGGAAGTCTCCTTGGAAAGTCCGCCCTTGAGAGATGGCAAGACTTCTTGAAAGTCCGCCCAGCCTAGTAAGAGAGACTTATTGGAATTTTGGCTAAGTGTGGACAAGTGGAAAGATAGATTGAAAGTCCGCCCAAGGAAGAAATGGTTAGAATTTTGACTAAGTATAAGATGAAAGGTGGAGAAACCTTATGAAAGTCTGCCTAGACCTTGAAAAGAAGATGGAAAGGATTCTTCCAAGTCCGCCCTACCTAGAAGATGAATGGATAAACATATGGAAAGTTCACCTTGATCAAGCAAATGGAAGGAGACACTTCAAGTCCACCATGGGATGATAGGCAAAGTGGAAATAAAATGGCGAAGTCTGAATTTGCTAGAGAGACATGAATGAAATTTGTCTAAGGCATGGAACATCTAGAAGGAAGTGGTAAAATGGCCAAGACATAAGAAAATCCGCCATGGTGAAGAAAGAAAGGAAAAAACCCATGAGAAAATTGCCAAATTAAAATAAAGTATGGGTAAATTTAAAAAATAAAAGAATTAAAGGTTGAGAAAATAAAAAATCACATGATAAACCTTTAATTATCTTAAAACACTTAGAGAAAAATCGAGCTCTATGGATAAACTTCGATGAAGATAAAGATGAAGAGCTAAAATTTTAGAAACTTTCCTCGATAAACAAGAGTCTACATTCGATGAACTTGAGAGAATTGCTAAATGGATCGAATTTTTCAACTTTACAAAGCATTCTCAAGTCATTATCAACTCACAATTTCGATTTGAGAAGTGGTTTAGCTCTCTCTCCATTTCATGAGTTAGTAATTTTTCAAGAGTTAGAATTTTTTCAAGAGTTAGAAATTGAGAGAGAGAGAGAGATTTTTTTTGAAAGATAGAAATTTTGAGAGTTGAGTAATTAATTCGAGGTGAAAGAACAAAAAGAGGTAGAATTCTTGGCTAAGGGTCGAAATTTTCAGAGGATTGCTTGCTTTTTCGGCAATAAAGACCAGATTTTCGAAGTTTCCGATTAAATTGCCAGCCAAAAAGTGTAATCTCGAAGTTTGATGAATTATTTTTACCTTTGTCTTCATTGTATCTTCAAAAAATTCACTAAGTGTTAACTTGCTTTTTCATCAAATTTAACTTTCAACAAGCTGAAAGTTAGAATTTTCATAAGAAAATTTTAAAGAAAAATAACTAAATGTTTATTGTATTCTCTTTCTCGCAGGTTGATGACCACTCCCGAAGGATCGTCAAAGAAAGCACCAATGAAGTTCGCAAGCAAGGGAGTCCAACAAGAGTCAAAAATCACTTCCAAATGGAAGAACATTGTGGATACAAACCTCGGACATGTGGACTTTGAAGAATTCAAAAAAAGGATGTATGGATTAAATGGACTTATGCCCACAGTGATTGCCTGCCGAATGATGTGCAATGGAATTGTCCAAGCTGTCGGATTTCCTCCAACAATCCAATGTGTCGAATTGATGGTCGAATGTGCAAGGCATTACAATCCGCAGGAAAGACAAATTATAGCTCCTGATGGAAGAATTTTGGCGCACCTTGGAGAACCAGCTATCCAAGAGGCATTTGGCATACCTGACCATGTTCGAACTTCGTATAAGACAAAGGAGGAAGCCAAAAGAATCTTTGAGGATCAGGCAGAGCAGTGTGCAACTCATATTAATAGAACGTGGTTCAAAAAGCCAAGAGCTTCAATTAAGAAAATGCCTAAGAAACTATGCTGGACAGACTTTAAAGAAGACTACGGTGACATTGTTTTGCTCCTGAACAGAATAATGGGCAATCCTCAAGGTGCCTATTTTGAAACGTGGATGTACTTCTTTATCGAGGAAATTACTTCCGGAGTCAGAATGTTTAACTGATCTAGAATGATCAGTGATAACATCCATGAGCAATTAATCAACCTTGAAAGGACTAAGTCATTCATATGAGTTCCTACATCATTTATCTATTGGCCAGAGCCTATAAATATCCTGGATTGATATGCAAAGGTGTTGTCGAGAATGGAGAAAATCAATTCAAAGTGTATGAATGTTATCCTCAATTGCAACTGTCTACCAAGTCCCATTTCAGAAGAGCGCATGACGCATTCTTGATGTTCATTACAAGGATACTACAAGGGGAACCCATCAGAGGCTGACGCATGAAGCAAAAAGCCTTATCAATAAATATGGATCCTGGTACATCCAGTTTCCTAAATTCACTTATATCCGAATCCAGGGATTCACTGGGAATCTATTCAAGCTTCCTGTCTACCCCACCCACAGGATGATCCTACTAGAGGTTCTTAGGCAATTGGAGACTTTTCAAAATATCCAAAGGCCCAAGCAGAAAGCAGCCATCACTTTCCCATTCTTTATCGGGAACATGGAAGAATATTGTTTGTCTGCACAGGCAGCTGAAGGTGCTAGAATTGAAATGCAGTGGTATCCGTTTACCTCGTACCGATCTAGAGCCAATTTTGATCCTCACCACCACATCAAGATCGTGAACGGAAAGAAATACAAACACCAAGTGGACCTGGAAGATTACTGGGCCAATGCCACGGATGAATTTGATGTTAGGAAAATATTGTGGTCCAGACTACTTGTCAGCTTGATTAGAACGACAGAACTCTTTCGTGTACCAGACCAACTTGAGGATGATGGCGAATTCACACAGCTAGGTTTTGATGAAAGTCAACCTCTTCCCCCTATGCGCTGGTCAAAACCAAAAATCGTTGACTTAGAAACCTTCATGAGGCCTGTCATCAAGTATTCACAATGGTGGGCAGACCAGCAGATCAAAGAACTGCGGCAAAGGGTATGCCTTTGACATACACCCTGATGGGCGAATCAGAATCTTACTCTTCTAATGCTGGAGCAAGCCAAGGAGATGAGCCAATTGAGAGCTCAAATCCTAAGAAAAGGAAGGAAGCGAAGGGAAAAGAAATTGCAAATGAAGGACCTGCCAGGAAGCAGCAGAGACTGGAGCCTCTTCGTCCTGCTATCTCCGCGAATGTGAATAAAATTTTAGACATTGATGAATCTCAGAGATATAAGGATTCCCTCTCCTATCCATGTTCAACCCGAAGATGATGAGCCTCCATCACCCACAGACATTGAAATTGTGGAATTGGACAATGAGTTTGAGGAAGGAATGATTTCAGCCTTGAGGGGAATCCAAGAAATCTCGGTCATGCAAGACATTCAAGAAGAACAAGATACCGAGCAGCCAACTATTCCTAATTGGCTGAAAGAGAGATTGAAGATGAAGGAACCTGAAAAAGTTCCAGAAGAAGATGACATGGCCGATTTCCTGGCCAGATTAGAAGCAGTCAATGCAAAAAAGCCTACCAAAACCTTCTCCACCATTCAGAGAGATGAAGCTAGGCATCTTACAGTCCAAGTTGCTATACTAACAGTTGACAAGTCGAGGGAATAGATTACTCCTCAGGAATATGCAATTACCACTGTCGATTTAGGCCCTACCACAAAAGGACAGGAGATGGAAGAATTGGATAATTCTATTTCCACTATCAAAGCAAGGCTAGAGAAGGAGATGTAAAGAAAAAAAGAGTATAAACGGGAGGTTGAAAGACTCAAGGAGTATATTCAGCATCTAACTAAGCCTCTCGATCAGACTACCTCAGCAGCTCCTCCACTAATGAATACTTCTCAGGAGACTTTCGAAGAGGAGAAGAATATAGCCAAGGAGACTAAAGAATGGCTAATTAGCAATAGACAGGTGGTGGCCGTATTTGCAAAAAGACTAGCATTGGCGTATGGGAAAACTTCTTCTTTGCTCTCGAGAATTGCAACATTGGCAGAAGCATGGGATAATGCTCAAGATGTTCAAGACAGAATCATTCCATGTCTCAAAGTGCTTAAAGGAGTGTCGAAGCAAAAGCTGGTCAACGGAAAAGTAATCGCACCAGGTGCAGCTTATGATTTCGGCAGTTGGTACATGACATTGATCATACGAAGTGAGATCATAGAAAAGATAAAGGCAGATACCATCCGAATTGAGGAAAGGACAAAAGAAGTTCGGGAGAAGATTCAAGCTGTAGCTGCAAATGCGCGGGAGAAGGACATTGTACAAGCAAACAACCTGTAGTTGGAGAACCTAAAGAGCAAAATTCAGGAAATCTTCTTCACTACTGGGCTTGTCTTCAAGCGAAATTTGACTAAGGTAGCCGACTTCCTATTCATCTTTCGCAATTTCCAGCGACAGGAATCGGAATGGGAAGACACTTTTGCCGAATGCTCAGATGATTTAGATCTGCTAGAATTCAGGTTCAATGCACTGCCACCTGTCACGATCGAGGAGGTTGACACGATAGTTTCTAAATTAATCCAGTATACTGCAACCAAAGAGGATAAGGATGCACCTCCTCAAGAATAGCTCTTCACTCCAGTTCATTGCCTGTTATCTCATTGATTACTGATTGTGTTTTAGGAAACCCTAATTAGGGTTGTTTATTTTTCAATCTCTGCCATTGATTCCAAATTAATCTTGGTTGTTCATTGTACTCCGAGAACTCTATATAAACCCTCTCTCATTCTCTCATTTATAGATAGAACAATGATAAGAGAAATATAATAGAAGAATAGGAAGAAGAGATACAAATAAAGATAGAGCTTAGTTAATAAGAGAAAGAGTTTATGAAATTGTTGCAAAAGACTATTTTTGATAATAAAGTTCATGATGTATGAGATGCTTTGAATTCTTTCATTGTCAAATGGTTGCATGGTTACATACTTCTCTTCCTCATTGAATAGATTTAAGTCAAAATTTCTTTTGAATGTATGTTAAGGGAATGATAGATTGATCGTAAAGATTAGTGAAACTTTGCTCATACTTTCTTTGGATGGATGATTTCTATTCAATGCGTAAAGTTAGACTGAGCTTTTAATGTGGATGCTTCATTGTATTACTTCGAATAATGTTGTTCTATTGATGGTGTTGTTCGTAGTAAGAAAATTTTAAGCACAAATTCCCAAAAGATTGCACTTGCTTTGTGTAGTTGTCATATAACATGGCGAAACAAAGTACTGTTCTTTGGTTTCACTCAATCCTTACTGTCTCTTGAGTTCGTAGGAATAGTATAGGATTCCTCAACCCTTACTCCCGTTTTTCACCATTTTTATCTGAAATTCGAAAATCCAAAAAAAAAATATATCATTGCATCTAGGTCTTTACTTTCTAAGTAACTTGCTAGAGTAAATCCCTTTGTGTTACAGGCAAAATCACATCTTCCACAGAGCTTATCCACACCCAACTTACGAAACATTGGAATTGTTGTATGATCTTTTTGGCAATCTTAGCATACTAGTCAGTTTTTCAAGAGAGGATAGAGTGTCTTTGGATTCTTTATTCTAGAGTGCTTGGTGAGTCATAAAACACGCATCAACAAGTCCCAAGCCCTGGACTCGGCCGGTGGCAGCAAGTGAAAAAGCCAATAAAAAAAACATAAAATTAAAGTTTAAGTTTGTTTTTTTTTGTCTTATATTATCTCCCCAACCCTAAAAGCAACCTCATTTCATTCATTTGGTAAAATAGGAGGATAAGAGAGGGCAACCAGCAAGCTAGTGAAGACAAATCCAAGGTCATATATCATTTGCGAAGCTTCATACCAGCAAGGAGGTGCATTGAGAGCTCAATACCAGTGATTGAGAGGAGTTTGCATTGCATTCCAAGCCAAATCTAAGAGGTAAGTTTGATTTTAATTGCTTTTTTTTGTGTTTTTCTAACAAATAATCCATTGTAATTTGTAAAATCATTGTTTTTTTGAGTTTGCATTTTTTTTTACAAGCCCTACTTGCAACTTAAATAATTTTAGAAACCCTACTTGTTATTGCAGCCACATTCATTTGCAAATCAAACCATATTCTTATTTTCACAATGTCTCAAACCCCAGTTTAAAAAGACCCTGCTTGGAAACATGCTGAAATCTTTCTCGGAATGAAAAGAGAAGAAGCAAAATGTAAATACTGCAAAAACAATATACCATGGAGGCATAAATAGATTAAAATACCATATTGCACGCATAGCCGTCCATGATGCAGTGGGTTGCACTATAGCACCTCCTGAGGATGTTCGTGAAGTGCAGGTGCAATTAGAAACTTTTGAAATGCAAAAAGAAATGAAAAAGAGACAGAAGCAGGAGTTGGCGAGTGTTGGAGTTGGACAGGGACTTGGTGCTGCTGGAGATGCTTCTTCCATGCCTCCATACCGTCCTAGTGCTAGTGCTTCTGTTTCTGCACCAGCTTTGCCTATGCGTACTCCTAGTGCTGGTGGCGCTACTACTGCTAGTGGTAGTGACAGTATTAGCATTGGCCCTAAAGTTCATAAATCTAGGGTGGACTCATATTTTGTACCACGCACTACTCCTGGTTCCCAACCGTCGCTTGAGAGCATGGCTTGGAACAAGGACGCACATGATGCAGCAAAAAAGACAATTGCAAACTTTTGGTACTACTGCACCATTCCCTTCCATGTAGCCAGGTAATTCTTTTTCATTTAATTGTTTTAAAATTTATATTTAAATTTTATTATTTTAGAATCTAGATGTATCTCATTATTGAATTCAAATTTAAAGTTAAAAACTTAAAACTTTTCATTTTACAATACTTATGTAAGTAACTAATTAATTTATTTATGACATGTTTTAGGTCACCTTTTTGGCAAAACATGGTTGATGCTATAACCATATGTGGGGTGGGGTTCAAAGCCCCTACTGAAGATGAACTAAAGGGCCCACTTTTGACTCAAAAGGTGGGAGATGTGAAAGCACAATTAGAGGAGCAGCGCGTGCAGTGGAGGAGGATTGGTTGCACCATCATGACTGATGGTTGGACTGATAGGAGAAATAGAACATTGCTTAATTTCCTAGTTTCCTTCGGAGGTAATTGTACTTCCCTCAATGCATTGAAATTTGAATTTGATTTAGTGATTAATAATTTAATATGGTTGATTTATGTTTTTTAATTTATTGAATAATTGGTTTTGCTTATTTTTTCAGGTGACACCATCTTCATGAAGTCCATTGATTCTTCTGCCCAATTCAAAATTGCCACATACCTGTGTGAGGATATAGAGAAGGTAATAGCTGATGTGTGGGAAGAGAATGTAGTGCAAGTGGTGACAGATAATGCAGCAAATTATGTTGTTGTTGGTAGATTATTGATGGAGAGGCATCCTACTATATTTTGGACTCCATGTGCCGCCCATTGCATTGACCTCATGATGGAGGATCTTGGCAAGCTCCCATGGATCAAAACATGTGTGGATGCAGCAAAAAACATTTGCAAATTTGTATACAATCACACATGGGTGCTTAGCCTTATGAGGCAATACACGTTGAGGGAGTTGTCTCTTCCTAACATCACTAGGTTACAACAATTTTATCACATTGTAATCCTTGATTCGGTCAAAGGCAGCTCCATGTTTACTAGTGATTGGTCTTCCTCATCCTTTTCTACAAGCTGAGAATTGTTGTGGCTGATTGCATTTTTGATGAGCAAGGGTTTTGGACACCAATGGACGAGATTGTGAAGGTAAAATTTAATTCTTTATTATGTTTTAATTTTTAATCATATCTTACTTTTATTTGTTTATTTTCGTTCACACTTATTTGTGAAACATGTTTGCACTTTGCAGTTTATTGAGCCCTTGCTGTTCTCCTACGAGTTTGCAGATGGAGAGAAGCCCGCAATGGGCTACATATATGAGGCATGGATAGGGCCAAAGAGGCCATTAGATCAGTCTATGGTGGAGTTGAGGAGAAGTATCGTCCCATTTGGGATATCATTGATAGGAGATGGCAAAACCAACTTCATAGGCCCATCCATGCGGCATTTTTCCTAAATCCGCCTTCCAATTCGCCGTGATTTCGTGCGCGAGATAGAAATTCTTAGTGGGTTACGCTCGTGATAGAGCCGGATGTTGCCCGTTGTTACTACAATGATAGTGCACGGAGATAGATGCCTTCACTAAGGCACAGGAGACTTCTTTGCATGTCAAGTGCAAAGATAGTAGAACAACACTTGCCGAGGTAAAATATATTTTAAGGGCATAATTTTCATCTTTTTATATTATAATTTATTATTAAATGTTGAACTTGAACTTGAAACTGGAAATGAGATTGATTTTGTTTCTTTTTCTCATCTCAAATAGATGGTGGGAGATGTTTGGTTCTAATACACCGAACCTGCAAAATATTGCCATTCGTATATTGAGCCAGCCATGCAGTTCATCTAGTTGTGAGCGCAATTGGAGTATGTTTGAGCACATACACTCCAAGAAGCGCAATAGATTGACAGTGGAGAGGATGAATGACTTGGTATATGTTCATTACAACCTTCGGCTCAGATACAGGAAGCTTTTTGACCACGACAAAACCCCGATCAGTCTAGAGGAGGTTGATCCATAGTCTGAGTGGATCACTGAGGCTACAGATGCAGTCTTTAGTGACAAGGACCTTGATTGGGTGGACTAGGCAGAGAGAGAGGCTAAGGTTGTAGCCATGGTTGAGGAGGCTAGAGCATGAGGAGACATAGCTGTTGTTGGTGAGAGTGGCATGGAGAGTTAGACACAGGCAGAGACTATGGCTGCAGCTGCAACATCATCCAAGACCCTTAGACGCCTTCGTAGGAAGGATGTTGGCTCCACTATGCCATAGAGTCATAGACTTATAGCTATTGTTTTGATATTTCATATTTGTATGGAACATTTGATGTCATGGATTTCATATTCCATAAGTTTTGTATACATTTGACTAATTTTATATATCTAAGTATGCTATTTCCTTCAGCAGCACAACTACAATTCGTGTACTTTATACTTATGTGATCGTTGTATACTTGTGTATGTGATCAAATTTGCTTTTATTTGTGTTGTATTCAATAAAGGGTGCTTGAAACAAGTTTTAAATCCTTAAAAATCTCTAAATTTCTAGGGTTTTTTCAACTATTTCTCATTTTGCCGAGTCTGCGCCGAGTCCGAGTCCCAAGTCGCTGAGTCGAGTCACCCTTGCTGAGTCTGAGCCGAGTTCGAGTCTCGTAACTATGGTCAAAACAAATTTGAATATCAACCCGTCTACTATAATCGAACCATTATGTCCAGGCCGTAAATTCTTTTCACACGAGCCCACAGAATTATTAAATCAATTTGAGCTTTATTGTCCAAACATTAAAAAGAATCACAAAGAATCCTTTTACCATGCCAAACTGACATCAGTCACTTCCAACTGAATGGACATCAAACAAATCCTCTGTAAATTACTCCAATACAATGTACAGACACGAAAAATTCATCACTGATCGCCCAGCAAGTATCTTTCAACCCCAAAGACAATATGCTTCATAGAGGTTATCATCCCCACAAAATTCTGTAATTAACACTGCAAACTTCTTCTCCACACAAAAATTCCAGCATAAGCAAAAGAACTTCCAAAATTGCTTTTCCAGCCTCCCAAATGTAACTCCCCAGCTAACTTTCTTGAAATTCACTTTTTATTAATTCTTTTGATTTAAAATTGATTTCACTTAAAGTCCCCCAACATAAATATTATTTTTTCACTTTTTTGAAACTCGTCTTATCACTCCCTTTTAAAAATATTTTAAGTTACGCTAAGTTAAATATTAATTTAACTTAAGCGTTAATGCAAAATATTATAAACCAACTAAAATTTGAGAGGGGACATTACAGTATGTGTAGAAAGAAAATTCAAACAGGCATGGGAATCACAGAATTCTGAGTTCATTAGACTGACTGTGAGACAAATAAGTTCCGTTCTTCTTGTTAGCATATGGGACTGTTACAATCGGACAAGGTGCTATAAAATTTTCGAGGTTAAATTGTACTGACATAGCTGGACTTTATGCCTGGACCAGGGATAGTTGGATGTTGAATAATAATACTAATATTTTAATTTGTTGTCCTCCTGTACTGCAATTCTGAATGTTGTCATACCAGTTGCTGGTTTTGTGCACAGGGCTGAGGTTCAACTGTCTTTCACTAGGCACTTGAACTGTGACTGCATCACAAAATTATATAAGGAAATACTAAATAACTCAATGGAACTTGCTTATTAGAAAAGATGTACTTGCTAGGGTGTGCAGAGTTAGCCTTGGTCAATTTGTTATTCTTCTAATTGATTTTTAAGTGTTATAGTAACACAATAGCATATAATCATAAAAAGAGCAGGCTATACCGTGGTTTCACATTGTAGTTTTTGTTCCATGTAAGTTGTCTGGTTGCCATGAATCTCATCCAAACGAGGATGCCAGCCAGGCCGAGCTTTCCTTCACATCTAGCTCTCTCTGTCAACTCTGTTGCAATACTAAACCTGCAAGACAGAATATACATGTAAGTCTCAACCATTATAAGTTAAAAGCATAAGAGTCCTGCAATCAAGGGAAGTCAATTACTTCAGTTCAAGGCTCGAAAAGGATGGACTGCTGCATTTTTACTTTGTATAGCTAGATCCAACAACAAGACATTATGAAAGAATGCAGCTACGTAAGAGAAAAATGATTTTTCAAACAAGAAGTTTCTCATTGGAAATCACAGTAGTAGATGTATTTTGCTAAATTTTACTTAGGAATCTTCTCTGTCCACCTAAAGCAAATGATTTCACATTTGTAGCTTCCTAAGTGTCCAAATATCACACAACATAACCAATACAAAATCCTATTTAGCCACTTTTCAATAAAAGCATAGACACCAACCCACTTACATAGCTACTTTTCTCAAAGATTGAGCAGTACTATGCTTGAATAAGAGGCTAACAGGGTTGATTGTGGGAGTCTGCAGTGGGAGGGCTTGTGGGTTACAGTGATGCACTCAACTAGAACATGACTACTAGCCTTTGAGATGAATGATTGTTAATCAACTTATTACCAAACTAATAAGTCATGCATTTAGCATAGAGGCAGGAACCACAATATACAGTCATTTAATGCAAAAGGATGCATATAATCTAGAAGGCATTAGATCATGATAAATAGGTCAAGAAGCATTAAAGGTCAGTACTCTTGCTAATATTTTGTAATGTGAAATGATGAACAAAAAAGAGCTCGGTGGAATTATTTATCCTTCTGCTGCATACTGTGAATGATTTCTATGCTATTTTTTATGGTCTAATATTTTTTCAACAAAAAAGAGAAAATTGTCCACAAAAACCAACTTCAACCTATGACATGTGCACTTGATCACTGATTTATGGTATGACCTTAGAGAGCAGATTAAAGTAACCGTGAACATTGATTTCCTTCACCTTGCGTTTAGGCTAATATTCTATCCTTGTCAGAGGGAACTATAATGAGCCCAATTCCTACCTTATATTAAGTTATATATTAAAATATATTTATATAGCTACACCTTATATATATAATAAAGTAAGTTTATATACTAAAAGGCATGTTGGATATCTTAGGACTATACCCCTTGAATATTATAAATATCCATCTACTAGTGGTATAGATGGAACCCTCCTATCTTTTATATAATTTATTCTAACAGTCAATCCTTTATGGACTACATAGAGTGTTACCAGAGAATATGCAGGCTCTAGCTGTCTATCCCAAACCTGGATACTGGCTTTTCACTCCCATTTTTATTGGTCTATTACATTTGTACTTGAGCAAACAAAAACTCAAGGGAACTACATGGCCCATTTGAGATCATTGAGCAGGTTGGAAGGAATGTTTTCAGACTCAACTTGCCTCCACATATGAAAGTATATTCAGTAATTAATGTTGAAAATATTCGTTTCTTTGTGCCTTCCATGTTGTATGAAGAAAAAAGGCCTTGGTTACCTTTCATTGAAGACCTTGTTCCCAATTCTCAAGAAGATTTGGGCTAGGATGTTGTGTTAGAGGTTAAGGAGAGACTGACAAAAAGGAGGATGCAACAGACTTGGAAGGTTGGTTTTCAGACCCAAAGACCAAGCAAAGCAAGGTGGTATCCAAAGGAGAATTTGAAACATTTGTTGAGCTCCTAGGCTTTTGCAGACCAAAAACCACCTAATTGGGGAGGTGTGATTCGGAATGGATCAATTGTGATGGTTAAGAGACCAACAATCTCATTTATGTCACTTCCTAAACCCCTCCTAATGTATGATACAAGAAGATAAGACTCACCTTGTAAGAAATAAAACCAAAACCCAGCTTGTAGGAGAGCATAGAGGTGGAATCATTGAAGATAAGCTGCCTAGGTGATCTAGACATTCAGGGAGACTTCCCAACAATTAAAAGCTACCATCCCTAACAAGGGAAGTCATCGAAGTGATTGGGCACCCAAGGGGGGCTTCCCAACAGTTAAAAACTAGCATGACTAACAAATTTGAGCACAATCAAATATGTCAATGTCAACTAGCCTGCAAGTGTCATATTTAAACTTGGTTGAACCTTTCAATTGTGGTTAGCCTCTTCTTCTTCTTCTTTGAGAAATGATATCAGAAATAAAAAAGGTGCTTGCAAAAGATCATCAATCAAGCCAATATAGTCAGATACAAACGAGCCCAAGGGGATAAGTAACTTAAGAGGGAGAATCAAGGAGTCAAGATGGAAAATATACTAATATGAAGTAACAGGATGGTGATATGAGGAATGATAGCTGATGACATATTTCTCACAAAGTACCAAAAATCAACCTGCCCCAATCTCACCATATGCATGAACATATGCTTAAGGAGATTAATGCACCAACAATTCCTACATGAGAAAAGTGTCAATAAAGAAAAATTAAGGTATATACATGGTATCACACATAATGTAGCAAGGGATGGTGTGAAAAACATGGTATCACTTAATAGTATTAAAATTTGCCTAGTACTCACAAAAATTGCGAGAACTCGCAAGTCAAAATGTTTTCCAAGAAAATTGCAGAAAAAATCATAAATGCATCAGCATAAGTCTTAGGTAGGGACTCACTATAAGTACTCAGAAAGTCCATGCATTGGACTTGTCACCACATCTAGAACACGGGTAGTTCCACGAATTGGAATTGTATTCTAAGCTTCAATTTGGTTGTTGATGGTTCTATAAATGTAATTTTAACCTCATCTATATAAATGTGTTTTTATCCTGGCTTTGCGATTGCATTTTTCACCACCACTCTAGAACTTCTTAGTTATTAACTTTAAACTAAGTATTTCAGAAAATCTATGCATTTACAAAATTGGTAATGGCATCTAGTTGCATAAAAATCCTTTATATTACCAGGGTTTTGTTAGAACTTAGAATGATTGTTAGTTCGAATGGTGTGTACGTATTTCAAAAAGCATTATTTCTTAAAATCCCTCAAGGATTTTTTGGTAGTTGATATGTGTTTTAACAAAAATTGCATTTTTTAAAATCTTGCAAGAGGTTTGTTAGTCTTTGTTGTGACCTTTTCACACATAAGCCCCATTCAAGATGGGACCCCCTAAATTTTGGCTCCGTTCCGGTCTTTTGGCTTAGGTTTTCTTCTCTCTCCCGCTCTGTCTCTTTACTGATGTCTGCCTTTCGGGGGGTTGTGTCCGTCAGTGAGCTTAAACGCGAAAATTCTGACCAAGTCTGAAATTAGGGTTTCATCATTTCTGGCCAATTCAGGGGCAAATGAAGTGAATAAATTGAAAATTGAACTTAATGTTGTTGTCAGCAGACATCCAGCAGGCTTCCCGCCAAGTTTCATCAGAATCTGAGGTACTTACTATTTTTAGTAAGTGTGAAATTCAAGGCAATTTGTCAGCTATTTTGAGATTCCGACAGTCACATGGCATTCAGAGCACATCGGACTGCTTGCATGCCAAATTTGAGCAAAAACGGATAACTTACTATTTTTAGCAGTCCGGCTTCCGGCACGAATTTCAGGGTCCAGATGCGGAGATTTTCTTTGCATGTCTGGATATTCCTTCTGGGTTTTTCGAGACCTTCGCGATGATATAACATGCAAGCGAGGCAGTCACTTTCGAGTTGACCTTAGAGGCTATTTTTAGAGGTTTGCATGTAGGAGTTTCTTTGCATGTCGGTGATTCACGATGGGTTTTCGAGAGCTTGGCGATGGTGTGACATGCAAGCGAGGATTCTCACTTTCGGTAAGGAACTTGCTATTTTTAGCGAGGTGTGTCGGCCGGTAGCTTTCGGCCGGTTGATTCAGCGAGCGTCCCGGTGCCCGCGAGCGAAGGAAGCGAGATCTTTTGAAATGCAGCATGCAATGCAAATTAGGAGTTTCAATTTGAAGACCTAAAATAGGCATCAAAGTCAAAATCTTGAAATCCGGTGTAAACCACCTCGATGCGGCGTTCTTCGAGGCTATCTGGCGGTGAAATTCCGAGATCAAGCGGAGCGCCTTGCGGCTATAGTAAGTCAAATTGGAAACATGCTAAAATAGTAAATGGGTTGCGTACATCGGTGTTAGCGGTAAAGATCCCGCGTGGTGAGGAGGCGCCTCATCAAATTTCAACTTCGATCAGACTTGGGGCTTCTCGAAACATGAGCTTACTATTTATAGTAAGCCACCTTGGCTTAGGCTATAAATAGCGGGGTGACTAAAAGTGGCAGTGTCGACAAGTTGATAAAGTTGTGAAGAAGCTACGTTCAAAATTTCAAGTTGATCCGAGCTTCAAGGCGCAAATTCAGAGAACTTACTATAAATAGCAGGGCACGATACTGGCGAAGGATGATGAAAATTTGCCTAAGTCTGGAACTTCATCCAGCAGGCCTGGCAAAATGCGCCCATCTCAGCTAAAGAGGCATAAAAATTTCTAAGTGTGAGTTCATCCTGCTTAGGGGTCAAAATGCGCCCAAGGCAAGAAGTCAAAGAAAGTCAAAGATGTTTATCCTGCAGCAGGGGCAAAATGCGCCCAAGAAGGAAGAGGGAAAAGTTGAAAAGTTTCTAAGGCATGGAAATCCGCCACCCCCTCCTAAATGCGCCCATCCTGTAGCAGGGGTGAAATGCGCCCAAAACACAAGTAAGTCAAAGCAAAGTCAAACGTGTTAATCCTCCTCATGCATCAAAATGCGCCCAAAGTCATGCATGTGAAAACGAAATTTGGAAGGCGAAGAGTCACTCTTGAGGCGTTGGAAAAAGTTCATCCACTAGACACATCAAAATGCGCCCAAGGGGAAAGAAAAGTCAAGAAGTCAAACAATCTCGTCCTCCTCCATAGGCAAAATGCGCCCAAACTTGTGCATGTCAAGACGAAAACGGGAAGTTGAAAGGTCACAGGGGACGTGGTGGCAAGTTTGTCCTCCTCTTACATGGAAATGCGCCCATGTTTGGATGTGAAAAGTAATTAAGGGTGGTAATTGAGGTGAAGAATATTACCAGAGCATGGTGAAAGGTGTAAATGCTAGGCGCTCAAGGTGTTAGAAAATATTTCAAGGTGTGTGGCGTGATTTTCCCTCATGTGTATGCTAGGCGCCTAAAGGCCTATAGGATGGAAATATTTCTAAGGCGTAGTGTGTGTTGAAAAATGGGAGATGGGAGGCATAAGGTTTTAAAATATTTTCTAAGGCATATGCCAGGCGTGACTTCCTTCAAGTGTGATACGCCTAAGGTGGTGAAGTGTTAGAGAAATTCATAAGACATGTGAAATTTAAATCTTCTAAGGCGTTAGAAATTTTAATAGAATTGCCTTTCACGTGTGAAGTCAAATCCAAAGTTGCAAGAGAAGTAAGAAATAAAAGTGTGCTTGACGAATAAAATTTTTTCTAAGTGAAGATGATACTTCTCTCGCTGGCAGATGATCAAAACTTTCTAAGGGAAACTTTTCAAAAATGCAAGATGATTTTAAAATATTTTCTAAGGCAAATTATTTTCCCTTGGAAAATACGCCTTGAGATCAGAGTGATAAATTTTCCGAAGCAAGAACAACTTTTCTCAGTGATGGAGTCAGAGACGATGATAATGCAAGATGATTCAAATTTTTCAAGAAGTCAGAGCAACACAGAGTGATCACGGGCGAAGAACGAATTTAAATGATGAAAATAATATTTTTCTAAGGTTCAAAATTGAAAAAATTAAATGAACCCGTTCGTTGGGTACCCATGGATTCGAGGCGTTCTAAAGAAAATTTGCTTCTGGGTACTGAACATTTGCAATGATGAATGGATTTCCAAGTCTTTCAAACTTCGCCGACACTTTTTCAGTGAGGAATTTAATCAGTGCTCAAATTGTGAATTTTCCTAAGGGAGAATTTTAAATTTTCTAAGGCAAAAATGAATAAAATGTGCTTTCAAGATGAATTTTCTTCGAATGATGAGTCCAAGAGGAATTGCCTAGATAATTTTGTTTGAATCCTTCGAAGATGAATTTTCCAGAGCAGAAGAGAATTTAAATTCGAATTCCAGTAACAGAGCTCCGGCTGGTGAGTAAAAAAATGATGAATTTAAATTAAATTTTCGAAAGCAAAATCCAAAATGCCAGTCAAAGTCAAGTTTCTAGAAGAATAATATTCCCGACGACTGGAGACAAGTGTCAGAAACACCAGAGAGGGAAAATTCGAATTCGTGAAGTGGAGTAGTGGAGTTTAATGGCACTGGCTAAAATTAACTTCTTCTAGAATTCGAATTCTAGCTATAAAATGAGCAAGTTTTTCACTTGTTTTCACAGCTGGAAGTCGAACTTGCTCTGAGAGTGAAGCATTGCAGTGAGTTGCTGAAGTTTGAAAGAGTTCGAAATTTTTGCTGAGGAGTGCAAGTTGCTGAGGGAGGTACGCCTTGGGTTGATGAGAAGTAAGTGCTAAAATCAAGAGGTGCTCACTTGCTGGTTGGAAAAGGTACGCCCTTGCTGATTAGAGAAATTGCTGAAAGCTTGAAAGAGGTACGACTTTGCTAGTGACTGAAATTTGATTGAGCTTAGTTGAAGTTGCCAGTTGAAGAAAGACGCCTTGAAGCAGTGAAGTAGTTGAGAGTTTTAAAAGTACGAACTTGCTAGTTTGCTGATTGCTGATACGAAGTCATAGAGGTTGAAATTGCTGATTACTGATTGTGAAGTAAAGTCATCAAAGTCTACTTAGAAATCTGTTCTAAGTATTGGAATTCGAACTTATTCAAGAGAAGAAGCTGAGGTTTGCAAACACGAAAGTTATTGCAGCTTCTAGAATTCGACTGCAGCCCCTATACAATGCCTTATTTTATTAAATTTAATTGCTGATGAATGTTTGTTGTTTGCAGATGGCTGAAGCGAGGACAACCGGAAAGGACAATGGTGCCTCCAGACAAGCTGTGATCAAGAAGCTGAGCAAAACGTTCATGCCGGAGTCAAAGTTTATTTCAAAGCTGGGCAAGTTGACAGACACTAACCTGGGCTCTGTCAACCTGGAGACCTTCAAGAACAGGCTGTTTGGAATTGGAAGTCATCGGGCTTCGGTCGCCGCTGTACAACATAGATCGCGATGGATTATATACGTGTTG
>VDFB02180505.1:0-15023 GCA_007258455.2 Sequoia sempervirens
TAAACCCTATATTATTTCAAAAGATGTGATTAGAAATATAACAAGATTATGCAATATTGGAGATATTCCGAATAAGAAGTTGATTCAAAATCAAGTGGTTGAAACCCTAACCAAAGTGATAGGAAATCAGAGAGCTCTGTTAATTTCAACAATCAAAGATCCAATAACGAGGTACATTGTACACAAAATTTCATATAAAATTTTCTTCAAAAATAGGGAAGGATCAACCTCAACAAGCGTAGTATATATCGCTCACAAAATGATAATGGAAGATGAAGAATTTTATCTGTGTGGATTGTTGAAGGAACAATTGATGGAAAATGTGCAATTGACGAAGGATGCAGATTACCCCTTCAGGTTTGGTACCCTAGTTATATGCATTATGATGTATTTTCTAAATTGCTTGCCTCAGAATGATAATGTGGTATGGAAGGAAAATGAACCCATTTGTAAGAAAATTTGTAAACATTTCAATACTCTAGAAAATTGTGAACAAGTTCATGAAAATTTCTTTAGAGAGTTGTTGGGAAAGTTTGGAATAGTTGGCATCACTCTTCTGATAAGAGTAGTTGAAATTGGGTCCTCTTTTGGTAAGGGTGAGAAGAAGTGGAAAAGGGCTCTAGAGTTTGCTGATGACATTCCTCCAACACACAAATCTTTGAGAACTGAAGAAAAGCAAAAAGAGCAAGTAATTGTGGATATACCAAATGAAGATTCTAATGATTACACTCCTATAGATGAACCAAAATTAGTTGAACTGGATGTGATGATAGCAAAAGATAGTGATGAAGAATGTGCTTTATTCAAAGAAAAGATACTGCAAATAGTTCAGGAGGAAGATGGAATGCAAAATATTGTTGACATATGGTTAAATGGACCATCATATGAGAGGACTTATTTGAGGACACTCTAGGTAGATAATTTGTGCGCAACAACATCGAATTGGAAATTTTGCAAAATGTACTTCGATAAGAATTGATTGAATGCATCATGGATGCTATGGCCTCTGTGCCTCAAGACAAGAAAGAGGAAGAAGTAATTTTACATATGAAGGAGCAATATAGGCTATCTCTCGCCAAAATAAAAAAGAAAATGAATGTGTTAATACAATGCATTGACTCAACAAATAAGGTCTACAATTATTGTCTTCAATGGCCTCATGTAGTTGGTAAATACAAGGACAAGGTGGAGCAAATTGAGAGTGATTTGAACAAAATTGGTTAGGATTACAATATGTTTCAGGACCAAGATGGAGTAGTAAAGAACATAATTCATGGGTTGCAAGCTAAGCATGTAAAGGTTCACTTTTCCAGAAACACTCATATGGACACTTTTTGGAAAGTGAAGAATCTAACTAAATGCATATTGGAGTAGCAAATTGAGATTCTGAAGAAAGGAGAGAAGTTGGAAGAAGTGATTACAATTCCAAAATCCCTTATTTAGATCATCAACCGAACATCAGAAAATAACAATTTGTTAATAATAATTGGGATTGTTGTAGATGCTTGGAAGAAATTTCTTCCAGAGATAAAGGATAAGTATAAAATAATTTTCTGATTTGTGCAAACAGTTGCACTTCAAATTTTGAATTTTTGAAAGGGAGAGGAGGAGCTTAGTGAAGAATTATAATTGTCATTGATTTCAAAGGGGAGGAGAGCAATAAAAATGTCTTGTTATTCTAAGGGGGAGCAATGTTTTGTTGTGTTTTGGAATTTTGAGTTTTGGTTCCAACACTTAGTCATTTTTCACTAAGTGTTACCATCAATACCAAAGGGGGAGATTGTTAGCATATGGATTGGGGAGATTTTTTATGGTTTCTAGTGTTGTCATTGATGGCAATTCAAAGCCATTATCTTCCTATCCATAGATCAAAACGCCTATAACCGCAAGAAATGTAGAAAATAGTGTGTTACCGAAGCATAAAGAACGCATCCAAATGCTTAGTTGATCTCAGATGCTTCAATCGATCATAATTTTGTATTGTTGATCCCCAAGAGAGTTTTTTTTACAATGCCAAATCTTTATTGGTAAGTTTTGTGGTGCTGCACCAATCAAGGTATGAAGCTAGATATTCGATAGAGAATGATTTTTTGTTTATTTACCCATTATGTATCGAATCTAAATGAATGTAGCATTTCACAAATGGCTAAGGAGTACTCTTTAATTGTTTCTAAGTTTGGAGAATATTGTTTTGGGTCCCAGCTATGTCTTAGCCAATTTGTGTGGGTACGCATTAAAGATTGCTCATGATTTGAGCTAACTGATGGAGAATATTTCATGTTTTGTTAAAGTCTACCTAAGTGATTAAAATCTTTGCTAGTGGATATATATATGAGATCAGTAAATCATTTTGAAGTGTGGAAAAATGATCTACGAAGTGTAAGTGTGCAAATATGGCAGAGCAAATGTGTGTGAATGAATATCAAAAGATCTATTGAGTGAATTTTGGTTGTGCAGCAGAAGGGTTTTTGTGTAGCAGAGCAGAGCAGAAGTGAGAACGGATTGAAGGTCAGTAAACGCATTTTTAATGTGCCATCGAACTAAATCCAAAGCCATCGTAGATATTTTCTCAGTTCAACTTCTTGTTATAATCCAAACATTTTTTAAGGTAGTGAGCCTTCCTTAGTTTGAGCAGTGAGCTCTAGGCAGTGTGCCTGAATGCAAGTGCATTCCCTTTTATTCATACTTTTAACAGAGTATAAATTGTGGATTAATCTCCACCGTGGTTTTTCCCCTAACAAAGTTTCCACGTAAAAATATTGGTGTTATGGTGTTTTTATCATCTTGTTCATGTGCTTGCATCTTTATTTATGTTTATGTGTTGTAAATGGTTCAAGATTTGAATTGAAAGTTTAATTTGTTGAACATTGATTCATCCCCCCCTCTCAGTGTTTCTTGAGTCCAACAATGACAACATGATTTATTGTAGGTCAGGATTCTTATTCCACTTTGTAATTCCCTATATAATCATTCTTTGATGTACATCATAGAATCTATGATAAATATTTTTTACATCTTACAAGTCACAATTACATTAGATGATTGTATAAATTATTACACATATTTGAACATAGTCAAAACATTGCCAAAAGTGACAGTTCAAATTACGACACCTCATTTCCCTAATGAGGATAAAATAAATAATGAATATAAATAACTAAATATTTTAAATATTAAAAACATTTTAGACTAATGGTTTATGGCTTGTGGTAGCTAGTTGGTTTCTTGGTTTATGAAACTTTGTGGCAGTTGTGTATGCCATAGCCTAGTTTTGATTCTCTCCTAATAACATCTTGATGGAAAAGGTGATGTGTAATGATGGTCCTATTGATTTCCTAATCCTTTTTTAGTGTCTAATGGTCCTCTTGACATCTTTCGTTGGCTACATTCAATGGAACTTTTATATTGGTGGGTGTGATGGTCTCCATGAAATCTCTGGCCTCCAACTCTTTTGGCTCTTTATGACTGAGGTGGCATCATGATAGTACCCTTGAAATATAATGCCTTAGTATTTTTTTCAGTTTCTCATAATTTAGATAGTAGTCCTCTCGACATCATGGGAAATGAAAACACTTTGTTGGAAATTTCATCCATTTGTTGAACTGGGTAGTTTCTAATCTTCACTCATGGTAGCTTGGTTTTTGGCTGCCTTGTATGCATCTATTGGATGGTCATCATGATTTCTTAGATTGATAGTTGGACATTCTCAATGACATCCCTTTTTTATTGATATTGGGGGTAGGGGTGGTCCTCATGACATCCTTGTTCTCTATTTTTCTCTTCCATGGCCATGACATTCCTCTTGATGTCAGTTGCCTTGGTCACTTCTTAGAGAAGGTATTGTTGACATGGATTTTGTGATTTATTTCTATCATGCTCATTGCTAAGATGGATTCCACGACATCTCTTATGGGTCACTAGTGGATCTTTGTTGGCATCTTCACTATGGTTCATTCACATGCATGACGGTCCCCTCACATCATTAGCTCATTTGGTTGGCATGATTGTTCACATGGATTGCTTAATTCTTCATCTAGGTGGGGTCTCTCAAATAGTCAAAATTGATTTGTGGATGATATACCTAATTAAGGAAGGTTTTATGGCAATGCATTAGCATGTTGTGTTTTCACTCTTGGGTCTTTTCAGTGACTTCATTCTTTTGTGGTGGATTTTTCATCACACGACATCTATATTGAGCTTTCATTTCACACCTTTGGTAATCTGGTTTTGGTGTGGGTGACTTTGAATCTGTGTGGTATGTATAGTGGGTTTGTTTACATAGGGAGTTTTCAATGTCTGGCATCCACATTTTGGATGGCATAGCTTTCAGTTATTTGTTTATGTTGGGTGGAAAATTCTATATTGGTTGAATGTGGCTATGAGTTATCTATCTTGTCGAGCTTACCATGGATAGCCTCTTTCGATTCTTCATCCCATCTCACTTCCTAGAAGTTAGGATTTTTTATCACAATGTTTATGAGATTATTTGAACTACTCTCATTGTCCATTATTATCAAGTAGAAGAGGAAATTGTGAAAGTTTTGAATAGAAAGTGGCTTGAGATGTACCCTATGTCTCTACCACATGAATTAGATTCCTTTTTTGTATCAAATCTCATGGACATCATGTGGTGCAATGAGACAGTTAAATTCAATGTCGGTAGCTTTCTCCTACCCCATGCTTGTCTAATGCATTTGCTTGAACCTGTGTTGGAAAATTATGATCTTTGAGTTGGAACAAACTTGGTGGGTGGTGTCATTTTTCATGAGGTGCTCCTATCTTCCTCAATTCTACATGCTCACCTAGGCGATGTGGTTCATGATCTAGTGGCTACTCATTTTGTTCTATTTAGGGCATTCCTATGAGTCTTGAGGCTGACTTTGGGTTGTTGTTTAGCGGCCAAGTTGAAAGTTTTGTTCATAGTAGTACAATTTTTCTTCAAGCATGCTCTAGAAAACCCTTTCTATGCACCATATTTTTCTCCTCTTGTTGACTTGGCCTCCTCTGCAGAGAGTGGAATATGAATTTTTTTGATTGATTGGTTTCCTACATTTTTTGTTACCCACCTCATAATTTGGTTTCAATTTTTTGGTATATATGTTCTTCTTCACTCTCTACTTCATATTTGTACTTTCCCTAGTCTCCATGGCTGAGCCTGGCCCTTTTGGGAGTTGTATGTAATATCTACTCTCTCTGATGTATGTAACTGTTCTTTCGAAATCAATGAAATTTTCTTACAATGGCTTTGCCACTTTTACCTAAAAAAAAACATTTGGGTTTTGAGGTATATGACACACCTAATCCTAACACACATTTCTCATTGCATTTATTCTTTTTATTACTCTCTTGTCTATGTATTTCCATGTTCCTAGTTTGCATGTGGATGATGCAAATACATATTTACTAGTTCATGTTGACACAAGTAACTTTGAGTATGTGTTGTGTTGTTCATATGTCACTTTTTCCTTGTATTTTTTTATCATTTCTACTTTTCCTATTTTCTTTCCTTGTGTGTGTTGTGATCCCATTGGTTGTTCATACTTTTATCTTATGTGTCCTTACAATTAGGTCTATATGATCATGTCATCTTTGTTGTACCTTATTTACTCATTTCACCTTCTGAGTTATGGTTTATTATTTGTAAACCCCAATTTGGGGGAATCTTTCATTATTCTTTTGTTTGTTTTCCATGCTTCCCTACATTCCTTGTTTGACTCACATGTCCTCTTATGCTCTATGTTTACCACCTTGGGTATTACTGTTGACTCTCAAAACTTCACCCTTGCTAAGTTGCAGAACTTTGCATTTTGGAGTAACATGGAAACACCCCTAGGTTGTGGGTCACCTAAACTTAGATTGGACCTATAGATAAGGTTGGCTCCTAAATGGTAATCACCTAAAATAAACTAATAATTTGCGGAGGAAAAGGGTAAGAAAGAAAACATAAACTGAAAAATTGAAACAAAACATGATGCACCGAAACACTAAGACCTGTAAACATAGTTTACATACACAGGTTATCAACTATAAGCTTGATGAACACAACTCAATATTGATATGTTTTGCATCAGTATTTTGTAAGAAGGCTACAATGCACACTCCTAGAAGGAAAGAAATCTTTCACAACTTGAAACACCTACAACACAACACAACTTACAACTTTTGACTGCATATAATTTCTATTTAAAGATGCTACTAATGAGACACAAAAATAGGAATGATAAAATTCACAAGTAGATGCATCAAATCATCCAAATGCATACAAAGAAATAAAAAATGAGAAGTTTGAACTGCTTATCTCCATTAATCATCATGGTATGAAATGCTATACAAGTTTGTAAAAGAGTTACAATGTTGTCTTTTTCCTAAAAGAGCTCCAAAATAAGCTACAATGCATGCTGAAAAAAGAAAGAACTCCTTCCAAACTCATGTTTAAGTTACTTATGGTTTTTTGAAGCCTGCCCCACACATATACTTCTAGAAGCTTCTTGGTCGTGTATAACCGAAAAACCCTAAAAACAGCCCCCAAAACCTCTCCAAAACATCTCCAAAGTGAAGAAAAATTCAATCCATGACCTTACCCACAATAAAATAATGATAAAATGCTCCTAGATGCTCTCATTCCCTCCAAAAACCCAGTCAAAGACAACTCACATACTTTCCACATGTTTGGCACAAGTCATCATTATTCAACCATGTCTCCAAACTATTTTGACTCGTACCTTTGGTGTGTTTTCAAAGGCATAAAGACAACTATAATCCCCTTTAAGGCATTTACAAAGCATAACACATCATTTTTGCATTAAAAATAGCACTTTTGACTAGGTGATTTATAGCAACATCACTTAAATCAAATGCTTTACATTTCAAATCAATGCAAAAAATGAGGACACGGTTGACCATACATGAACCAAAAGTAATTTTTTTACAAGTCTTAAAGACTCCTATGCATACATGTAAAGGAAACACTAGGCATGAGCTTTTGACCATGGGCATGTTGGTGCAACATTTTTAAAAACATAACGAAGAAATAACTTATTCCTATCGACATTTCTTAGGGTAAAAACCCTAAACAACAAAACCAATGCAAAAACAAGAGATTGCATTTCATTTTAACATTGACCCTTTGGAGCCTTCATGCCTCTGACCTAGGGTTTTTGGAGACTCATCCATGGTGGATTCTAAAGCAAACAGTGGCATTTCTAACTAATTTTCTAGAAAATAATCAGAAAAAGCTTGAGGTAAGTTTTTGTAAGCATATTCAGTCATTTTATTTCATTTTCTATAGAGAAAAGTCTCGAACTCAAGTTTGTTTGTGAAAGATGAATATACTTAATATTTTGTGTTTTCTTCCATATACTCCATGCATTTTTTTTTTTTCCCTGGTGTCTCATGGCATTTCAATGGAATCTCGAGTTTTCTCTACAGATAATACATTTCTTGTTTCCAAAAATACATAGTATTATTTTGATTTTATGGTCACAACCATTCATACTACAGTACCAAAAGATCTTCATACTAGAGCTATACACAAAAATTTGAAGTTTTTTGTCTTTGCTCTCATGGCCATTATGGGTTATCAAAACCCTAGGCCTTCATTATTCTTCTTGCACATTTTTCTTCTTGTGCCATGGCTCGCCTTTTCACTTCATGGCTACTAGGGTTTGCAGATAAAAGGCCTTCTCGTCACCATGGTCGAGAGCTTCATTCTCTTGCATTTTGGGATCTTCCATCCCACTACAATACATCATCACTTAAGTACAATCCATTACACATCATAGTACCTTTTTCTATAGTTGTTTCATAACTTGATCACTCAAAATGCTTTTGTTCTTGTTCACTGAAATAGTAACAGTATGCTTTGATATTTAAAATGAAAAGGTTTTTGAATGACTTTACATTAATTTTAGGCACAAAATAGATTAAATTTTTTCAAACCTTCACTTGAATTTCTTATATAAGCAATGCTCACCATTTCATGGTGATTTCAATGCTTGTCATTTATTGCCTATTCATTTAGTGATCTCTTTCTGGAAAAGTGCATGTTTACTACTACATTTGTCAATCCTGAATAGATGGAGCAAAAACACTTTCATGTATTATCCAATCATGGATCAAGCATTGACCTTTAAACAAAAAATTGTCTCTCTCCTTTACTTGCACAAGCATTGCACCTCATGCATCTAGGCTATCCTTGATATAGATGACTATCCCATGTATCTTCCTTCATTGATAATTACAAAAGTGTTGCTCATCATGCATACTTTGATTTATGGCTCCTTGTCACTTATGGATATAGTGTCTCTATATCTTAGAATTATCACTATTTCTTTAGAATAAACTGTCTTCTTGTATCATTTGTTACCTCTCATTGTATGTCATAATGATCATAACACACAAGTTGATGATCCTTTCTATAAAATGCAATGATGATTGGCAATGTAATTGATGACCAAATTTTGCAAAGGTATTGTTTGGTTCATATTCAATGAAATAGCATCAATACACATTGGCTTTGAGAAAGAAAACTCTTTGAATGGCCTAATAATCCATATGGTCCAAAACTGATCATGTATTTTCCTTGTTGCATTACTCTAAGCCTAGTGTATATATTTAATTGCTTCATACAATGATGATTGACAATGCATCTTAGTTACTCATTTGCATCAATGTGTTTTTTCTTTCTCATGCATTGCTCTTTGGGACAACACATTGACATGGTGGCCTTGACCATGCATTTCACTCATCACCTATAGCTGCTCCATGTAGCTCATGATAGCTCCTGATAACACTTGATAGTACCATTGTTTCACAAATATTATGACTCTATACTTATGAATTTAAAGTTGCAAACATCATATAAACTTTATAGACCAGTTTTGTGTCACGTTCTTATTGGTAAGAAGTATCATTATTAATATGAGAGAACTCGTATTAATAAGATATCTATTCTTTATCATTATCACCATGATTAATGAAACTTGTCTTCAAGGATTACATTGGTGATATAAAATGCGAATATCCATCTCAAGTGAAACAAGAGAGTAGCATGCTAGGCTCAACCCTTGTGGAATCCCATTTCACTCCACATGTTGTGATCAAATGAAACAAAACAACAAGAAAGATCACCTATACCTGCACAATAAGCAAACATGTTAGATAAAAACAAAGCATATGATAGATGTTTATGATAACTTTTATGTTTTCCTAGACATCTGTGGTATGCAAATTATTTTGATGCTTATGAGGATTAGGCTATATGTTTATGTATGTTTGCATATGTATTGATTGGTGATCCTTCATTGATCTAACCAACTCTTTCTCACACATGCAGGAATTTTTGGAGCATCGGAGCAAAGGGAGTTGAACAAGCAAGAGGGGCAGCAACAGATGGAAAACAACTCAACTAGGATTCATCATTCAGGAAATGACTGGTCCCCTCTCTTTATATATGCATTCTTTCTTTCATGTATCTATAAATGTATAGTCTTTTCCTTTATTTGCATTCAAATAGTTAGTCCCGCGGCTTGTGTGGGACACCATACATTTATGTTTATCAATAAAGACTACTTTTTTACAAGTAGTGTTCACACTCTTCTCTATTGTATGCATTTGCATAATGTAATAATTTAGTCTTTTGATAATTTCTTTAAGCACATGGATATAACATAGTAGAGTAGAATGTGCCTTTTGTTTCACTTTGTAAAACATAAACAGCTCTACCTATTTCAACTAGTAGCTAAAATAGGTAAAATTTGTGGTGACACATACTAAATGTTTGCCTACTAAACATCTTGACCAGTTGCCTTAAGCTTATCCATTGGGCACAGAGTCAATAGAAACCAAAAAAAATTGGAAAATAGTCTTGTATATTGTTGTAACTCATCAGACCACTGAATGCTACCTTGAAAAATTATTGCAAACACACCAAAACTTTAGATCAAACCTACTTAACTATGCAATATAGAACTTAGAGGAAATGAAACTGCATCTAAACTAATGTGCAACAACACTTATTGAAACAAAAACTCCTAATATATCATGTACGAGGTAGATCATACCTCAAAACAATGTTTGAGGTGTATCCCATTAACTGGGATAGGAAAAACTTCTCCATCCATTTTTGATAATTGAAATGCATTGTGCTCTTTGCACTCAGTAATAACAAATAGGCCACTCCACATACTATCAAACTTGGTGTGTTTTCCTAGCCTACTCCTTAATTCATCCCACTTAAGCACAACATCTTCCTCTTTAAACACCCTGGGTGTTTTTTTCTTGTCAAAAGCTCCCTTTGTTTGGAGTTGATGAAACGCCATTGTTTTCATGGCTTTATCTCTTGTTTCTTCTAGCTCCATGAGTTTTGCATATCTAATAGCCATTGAATCCTCCTCCTCAAACATTTCAATCCTATTCATAACATCAAGAGTTGGAAGCTCAACAAATAAAGGAAATTTTGCCTCTTTGCCATATACCAACATATATGGGGATTTCCCAATGGATATTTTCAAAGTTATTCTATCTTCCCACAATGTATATTTTAACTTAGTGTGCCAGGTTCTTTGGTTATCCTCCATTGCTCTCTTAATAATTCTGATCAGGTTCTTATTGGTTGATTCTGCCAAACCATTACCTTGAGTGTAATAGTTTGATGATGTATTAAAATGAATAAAAATTTTGACAGCCCAATCACATACTCTTAATCCAACAAAGGCTAAGGAATTTTCTTAAATAACTGACTAAGGTACTCCAAATATGGTTATCAAATCATCATAAAAATTGAGAACAACACCTTCATTGGCTTCCTTCAAAGCCACTGCTTTAGTCCATCTGATAAATATTTAGTTGTAGTGAGGACCCATCTACGACCTACACTAGAAGGTGGATTAATAGGTCCTATAAAATCAATGCCTTGCCTCATACAAGGTTGTTCCACTTGTATAGGATGCAAAGGAAAAGCTGGAAACCTCTCTTTGCCTGCAAACAAGGAACACTTAACACATTTTCTTTCCCAAGCATGGGCATCCTTGAAAATGTTTGGCCAATAGTAGCCATCTCTCATGATCTTCCAAGATGTGGTTCTTGGGGAAAAATGTCCCCCAACTGTTCCATCATGGAACTCATGAAGAACCCTATCAATCTGATCATTATCAATGCATCTTAGTAACACACCATTATGATCTTTTCTAAACAACACATCTTTAACTATCACATAAGGAATTGACTGTAATCTAAAATACCTCCTTTTGGCCCTGTCTAAACCTTGTGGGCACTCACTAGTCTATAGGAAGTGAATCATATCTCGCATCCAACTTGCACCTAATGTTGGTGCAGCATTCTAAGGCTCACCATTAGTGACCAGAACTATCTCCTTCTTTGTTTCCAACCAATTTTTAGACCTTCAACCAAGTTGTTCACACAACCCTTTACCCCTTACAAGCTTGGTAATTTTGATGTCAATGTCATATTCCATGACCTTCGTAATCCAACTTGCTCTCTTTTCATTCAAGTCTCTACTCAAAAGGATTCCTTAACACTAGGATGGGCAACCATGAGATGAACCTTGTTGTTATAAATCAAATGCTTGAAATTTTTAGACTTCTAATAACAAAAAGTACATGCTTTTCTACAATAGTATACCTCTACTCATAATATTCTAACCCTTGACTGAAAAAAGTAATAGGCTCTTCTAAATTACCATCATTCAGTTGTACGAACATTATAGAAATGGTGTCTATGCTACCAAAGGCACATAGAATCAAGTCCTTTGCAAAATTAGGATTTACCAAAGTGGGAGCTTCTAATACTACCCCTTTCATTGCTTCAAAACTGTGCTTGGCATCTTTAGTCTAGCTGAAACTTGCATTCTTTTTCAATATAGCAGTTAGTGGTTTCAAAAGATTTGCAATACCTAGAATGAATCTTCTCAAAAAATTAATTATGCCAAGAAAAATTTGCAGCCCCTTTTTATGGCTAGGTAAAGGTGAGGCTAAGATAGCACTTACTCTCTTTAGGTCACTGGTGATCCCCTATTTTGACACTATATGTTTAAGAAGCTTTCCTTTGTGATCAACAAAAATGCATTTTTTTGGGTTAAGAGATATATACCAAATTCCCTACACCTCTCAAACACTTGCTTCAAATGTGATAGGTGCTCAACTACATTCTTGGAAAATACTATTATATCATAAAAGATATATGAGCACTAATTTATAAATCAAACCTTGAAATGCCATATCCATTGCCCTTTGAAAAGTGGCACCAAAATTAGACAAACCAAATAGAATTCTTTTATAGGTCATAGTACCCCATTTTGTGGTAAAATTAGTCTTGTATTGATCCTCTTCTTTACTAATACCTAGTTATAACCAAAATAACCATCAAGAAAGGAAAACCTTTCAGAACTAGCAACTACCTGAAGGGTCTTCTCCATAGAGGGCAATGGATAATGATCTTTTAATGAGGCTCTATTGAGGTATCCAAAGTCTACATAGAGCCTAATCTTTCCATTTTTCTTTCTAATCGGGACAAGGTTAGAGACCCATGATGTATGCTTGATTGGGAAAATGATGCCTCCCTCAATCAGCTTGGTCAATTCTTTTATCATAAGAGGCTCAAGTTTTGGATTTAAAGGGCTCTGTTTCTATCTAACAATTTTTGCATTTGGCTCTAATTCGATGGTATGTTGGGAATTTTTGGGATCAAAACCCTTTAAATCTAAATACTCCCATGCAAAAACATCATGAAATTATTGACAAAGTGCAATAAAAGCTTGTCTATATTCATGAGAGTGAATCTTACCAATTTTAAGAGCTTACCTTTGAATATTTCAAGCTCTTCATAATGTTCTTTGATCTGCATGTTGCCCTTTCCTTTCTTTAGTTGATCATTAGTACTAAAAATGGATTCCAAGGTAGCTAGACCCTTGGGTATCTTGTTTTTCCATATATGAATAACCTGGTCATCATATTGTTGCTTAAATTTCTCTTGGTTTACCACTGAGAACTCATCTTCTTCGAGAAGAAAACTCAATACTTGCTCATCACTCTCAAAAAATTTCCAATGAATGTTGTTATCAATAATAGATGGTCTTACAACAACTTTAACATAATGTTGCACCTTTTCTTTCTTAATATCATTAGGTATGTCAAATTGAGCACCTATTGCAACTAGTTTATCTGCATGTTTATTTTCAATCCTAGGTGTAGAAAGTAGATTGAAAGCATCAAATTCCTCTACCATACCCTATACCCTATGCTTTTAAGACTTAAGCACATAATTTTTAGTCACATTCAAGCCTCTTACCTGATTAACTATCAACTCACTATCCCCAAATACTTGTAGGCAGCTAATCTTCATTTTCATTTCCCATTCTAAACCCTAAATCAAACCTTCATATTTAGTAGTATTGTTAGTGAAAGTGATTAAAAACAGATGTATTAAATGCTAAATCTGTCTCAAAAGCCAAAAATGGACTGCTAATGAGGTTCACCACGCAATGTTAGAATTCAATGAATGCCCTCTATTCAGCCAATCTATCAGCCGCAAAAAATGAATACATTGAGGAAGCAGTTGGACACCTTAATGGGCAACAACATTAAGGAAATTAATCACAAGTATTATGATCAAGATGTTTGTAGGGTTTTCTCATTGGTCTTTGTCTACACGACTTCTTCTAGTTATCAAAAATGGATTTCGTTGATTGTCCAAAATGCATTCATTACAACTGTGAAAAGAAAAGAAAGAAGTAAAGGAAAAAGGAAAAGTGACTATGATAGTGAGTTAGAAGATGTCATTAAGAGACAAGTATTATTGAATGTGATAAAAAGATTCAATTAGCGAGGCAACCAAGCAGAAAGATAAAATCTAATATATTATGTTATGTGAAATGGCCTGCAAAATAATTCTTCAATAAAGACATCTGCAAACAGTGATGAATTTGTTCCTGCAATCTCAACAAAATTCTGCAAAACAAAACTTCACCCAAATCAGACTTGTAAATAGTTGTCCAACAAATCAAAACAAATCATGTTGAATCTATTATTTCAAAATTCATGGTGGGGGCCAAATGTAGATAGGGAAAAATCAGCAAATTTTAGTATCGAAAACAATAAACTACCAAAACCCTATCAAGCACAATAGAGTACGAGATAATATGAAAATCAAAATAAGAAGAAAAACACAAACCGATCTTCACGCTAAACTCGATTTATCTCCATTGCTCTTCTCCACCTGCACAAGGATGCAAGATTTCAAAGGTTGATAATAGAGGAGTGTTGAGTGCTCATTCTTGCAGCATAACGACTTGATGACAAAATGACCAATGAAGAAAATGATGGATAGAGATGGAAGACTAATTTTGACAGAGTCTGGATGCTAGATGAATCTCCCCTAAATGTATTGTGAGAGGCCATATTTATAGAGCTGTGATGTTGACGAAGATAAGATTGACAAGATTCAATAAGGATTTGATTTTTGACAAAAGAGGAAATACAACGAGATGAGATAAGATGTCAAAAAAGATAGAAAGATTTCATTTCCTGTTTTAAAGGAAATAAATCTTGAAAAAGATGAAAGGATAATTGATGAATTATCTAATTAAATAAATTAATTAGATACATGAGTTAGGTTTTGGAAAGCAAAGATCTTTTGAAGTTGTATTAACTAAATAAAATTTTGGATTTATTTTAATTAACGTTGAATTTATGATTTCATTAATTAAATAATATAAATTAATTAATTAACATTAGAAGAATGAATAGAAATGATTTAATTAATTAAATAATATAAATTATTTAATTAACATTAGAGGAATGGATGAAAATGATTTAATTAAAATAATATAAATTATTTAATTAACATTAGAGGAATTGATGAATTATACATAGGAAGGGAATAAATGAAATTAGTCAAATAAATAAGATTTATTTAATTAATTAGATGATGACATGGGTACCTAGGGCAAAGCATACTACAAGATGTCTAAATGATGCAATGTTATGACAAAGTGTTGTAAGAGGACA
>VDFB02180506.1:0-14938 GCA_007258455.2 Sequoia sempervirens
TGACAAACATTTTAGAACAAAGAGTCACAGACGCTCTATTCTCTCTTGAAAAACTACTTCCTATGCTAAGATTGCCAGTAAGTTCATAGGGTAATTCCAATGTTTAAGATGAACGTGGATAGGCTCTGTGGTATGGATGTGATTTGCTGTGGGCACAAGTAGATTTTGCAAGTCATTCTGAGAAGTGGAGACATGAATGCAGTACCATTTTTGGATTTTTTGATTTTATAAGAAAAAAAGTGAAAAAAGATTTAGGGTTTAGAGAATCTATTCTACTCCTAAGAAATCAAGAGAAGACGAAGACTAAGTGAAACCAAATAAACTATACTCTGTTTCGCCACGTTCAACGACAACTACGCAGAGCAAGTGCAATCTTCTAGGAATGTGCTTGTGATTTTCATGGGATAAATAATTGCCATCAGATCGAACAACAATTATCAAGACAGAAGTTAAGCATCCACAGTAAAGCTCAGTCTAACTTTGCACATTGGGCGAAATCATCCACCCAAAGAAAGTATGAGCTTGGTTTCACTAATCGACGTTATCAATCAATCATTCTTCTAACATACATTTTAATTTAAATATACTAAGAGAGAAAGAAAATATGCGACCATGCAACTATTCAACAATCAAGTACTCAAAGCACCTCATGCATTTGAACTTCATTATCAAAGTAGCGTTTTCACAACAATCTCATAAAACTCTCTCTTTATTTCTAACTATCTCAAATCTGCTCTAACTCTTAATCTCCTCTAACTTCTAAGCTTCTAACTATCCATCAATCTATCTTCTAATGAGAATGAGAGAGTGAGGGGGGGGTTTATATAGTTTTTCCGGATTACAAAGAACGGCCCAGATTGATTCAAGATCAATGGCCAAGATTAAATTGAACTAAACCCTAATTAGGGTTTCCAAAACCACAATCAGTTAACTAAAGAGAACACTAGACAACTGGAGTGTCGTCCTTATCCGCTTGTGCAGCCTCACGTTCGGCGAACCTGGACACTATCAGGTCGACCTCCTCCATAGCAATGTCGGGCAGCACGCTGATGTTGTACTCCAGCAAATCCAAGTTCTCGGCACATTCTGCAAACACATTCGCCCATATTGGCTCTTGTAGCAAGAAAGAACTTTTGGTAGCCATGAAGTCGAATATTTTGGTGAAGCCTTCCTTCATGATTGGCCCGGTGGTGGAGAAAACTTTCTGTACTTGCTCCTTCAAACTCCTTGACCGCAAGTGTTTCCTTCGGACAACCTCCTTGTCGTGCACATTTGCAGCCATCTCATAGATTTTTCTTTGAATTTCTTTTACTTGTTCTTCGACTCTACCACCATCCTGTTTCACCTTTTCGAGGACTCCTTTCCTTGAGGCTAGAGCATAGTACCATCCGTTGAAGTCATAAGCTGCTCCAGCTTCAATAACTTTATCTTCGATCAACCGTTGCTTTGAAATGCCCTTCAGTTCCCGGATGTATGGGATGATCCTGCTCTGAATGTCCTCGAGACTGCTCCATGACTCTGCAAGATCTGCAACTCGTGAAAGTATGAAGGAAGCCTGCTCATTTACTTGCGCCAACTTTCTTGCAAACACCAACGCCTCTTTTTTCCTTGCAACCATCCAATCTTTAGCCTCCCTCGCTGTTGTCAACTCTTCTTCAAAATGAGCATCTGGTTCCTGTGAAGCAGTTGGAGGTAAAGGCGCCACTTGTTCGCCTTCGTTTAGTGGCCTAGTCAGGTGCTGGATATAATCTTTTAAACGCTGAATTTCTTTCTTGTATTCTATGTTCCGGGATGTAGCCGACTGGAGAGGTTTAGCCCTATGTTTCTTCCGTGAAGGACCCTCATCTATCTCTTTACCTTTGTCTTGAATTGCAGCTTTATCGGCTTCTTTTCTCTTTTTGGAGTTGGCAGCATCTGCTTGTCCATCAGCATGAGATGCACCGGCGTTCGAAGAACATGACTCGGTGTCTCCCATCAACTCATAAGTAAAATGTACGTTTCTCTGCTTTAACACTTCTACTTGCCTATCTATCCACCACTGAGAGTATTTGAAAACAGGGCGCATCAAAGTGGTTAGATCACCCATCTCAGGCTCGAACCATTTTACAGGTGGAAGCGGCTCATTTTCTTTGAAGCCTGGCTGCACATATATCCCGTCATCTTGCAGCTGGTCAGGTATTTTGAAAAGCTCTGTCGCTCTTATCATGCTCAGGGGTAACCTTGACCATAATCTTCTTCTTACATCGTATTCATCGGCTGCGTTGGCCCAAAAGTCCTCTAGGTCAACCCGATGTTTGTATCTTTCTCCGTCCACAATCTTGATGTGATGAAGCGGATCGAAGTTGCTTCTGGCTTTGTATGATATAAAAGGATACTGTTGAATCTCCAGTCGAGCAACCTCTGCTGCTTGGGCTGTTGGGCATGACTCCTCCATGTTGCCGATGAAAAAGGGGAAGGTGACGGCAGCCTTCTGCTTAGGTCTTTGGATGTTCTGATATGTTTCTAGTTGCCTTAGCACCTCCAACAACACCATCCTATTTGTCGGGTAGACAGGCAACCTATAAGGATTTCCGGAAAATCCTTGGATTCTGATGTAGGTGAACTTTGGATATTGAATAAACCAGAATCCATACCGGCTTATCAAGCTTTTGGCTTCATGCGAGAGTCTCTGGTGCGTTCCGCCCTGAAGAAGCCGGGTGATATACATCAAAAATGCATCGTGAGCTCTCCGGAAATGGGACTTTTCTTTCAGCTGCAGCTGTGGATAGCAGTCGTAGACTTTGAATTTCCCCTCGCCATTGCCGACCACTCCTTTGCATGTCAAGCCAGGATATTTATAATATCTTGCCAATGAATAAACAACGTATGAGCTCATGTGGAAAACTTTGGTCTGTTCAAAGTTGACCAACTGTTCATGCAGGCTGTCACTGATCATCCTGGACCAATTAAACATTTTGACTCCAGTGATTATCTCGTCAATAAAATAATACATCCATTCTTCGAAAGGGGCACCGTGAGCACTGCCTACCATTCTGTTAAGTAGCAGAACGATATCACCATATTCTTCTTTGAAGTGGGTTCTGATCAACTTTTTAGGCATCTTGCTGGCAGTAGGCTTTGGTTTTAGCAACCAATTTTTGTTTATATTCGATGCACATAGATCCTTCTGACTTTGATAGAGTTTGAATGTGTCTTGTTTGCTGCGGTAGGATGTACGGTTGTATACTGGAATGCCAAAAGTCTCCTGGATTGCCGGCTCGGACAAGTAAGCAAGGACTCTCCCGTCAGTAGCTTCAATCTGTCGGTCTTGTGCGTTGTAATGAAGTGCACACTCTACCATTAACTCAGGACATTCTTTTGCTGGTGGAAATCCAGCTGCATGGACGATTCCGTTTCGCATCATCCTCATGGCGATTGGCGTTGGCAGACGTCCGTCAGTTCCATACATTCTCTTTCGGAAATCTTCAAGATCAACGTGGCCAAGGTCCGTGTCAAGAACGTGCTCCCACTTGGACTTAATCTTTGATTGAGTTTGGACACCTTTACTTGCAAATTTCATCTTGGCTGCCTCGAAAAATAGATCTGCAAGAGAAGGAAGAAAGGAAAATCAGAATTAAAATCAATTTGAAAGAACATTCCAGCTGGTAATCAACTTAGACTTCACGAAAAATAACAATCTGGAATGAAAATAAATGGTGGAGCTTCATGTTAACATGAAATGGACAAGAAAAAATCTGCCTTGTGACTTCGTGAAGACGTGATTGCGACTGCAATGCAAGCTGATAACAGAATATTTCTTTCACTTTGCTGCAAAAATCTTTCAGCCTTTTGCCTTAAACACTTTTCTCTCACCACCTTTCTTCTCAAAATCGAGTGATTGCAAAAATGAAAAATGAAATCACTTATAGAAGTGAGAAGGTCGATCATTTTAGCATATTTGCAAAGTTTCCCTTGAATCAAGTTCGAACTCATTCTTTCATTTTGTTTCTGAATGGCAAGTTCTATCCTTAACAACTTCGTCCGGGAAAGTTTCTAATTTCATTCACAGTCCAACAAGACTCTTTTTCTCACTTTCCAATTTCGAAATTTTCATGACTTATCTCCTTTTTGGTGTTGGAAATAAAATATTAAAATAATTAAAAATAATTATTTTATGTGTCCATTCCAACCCGTTCGATTTTATGGCTAATTACTTTTGATTTTTTCGAAAATTTCTCGCCATATCCAATTTATTTGTCCATGATTTTTTGATCGTTTCTCAAAAATATTTGGCCATGTCCAATTTTATTTGGCCAAAAAATGTTTCTTGTCCGACATTTTCTAGTCACGTCCAACTTTTTCTTAGCCATGTCCAAAGATTTTCTAGCCATGACTTGTCTCTTGTCCAAAATTCTTTCGCCATGTCCGATTTTATTCATCCAAATTCTCTTGATTTTTCACAAATTTTCCTTGACAAATCCAATTTTATTTCGTCCATTTGCTCAATTTTTCTAGCCATGGCGAAGATTTTTTCTTATTCTCTTGGGCGAATCTTCAAGTGCCATGTATATTCTCACTTTCCAAAGGCTTGGACTTAGGCAAATTTCAATTTTTTATACTCTTGATACAAGGCGGACTTTAGCCTTTTCTTTGCCATTCGTGCCTTAGCCATTTTTTCTTTCCTTTCATCTTAGGCGGACTTCTCACATTTTGTAGCCACTTTACCTCTTTGCTAGGGCGGACTTTGTTGGTTTTTTGGCCATTTTAACCTTGCTTATGGCGGAGTTTCTTTTTGTTTGCCATTTGACCCTTTGCTTTAAGCGTTTTCTTCTTCCCTATGGCGGACTTCAGCTTGCCTTTGGCCACTTTATCTTTACTTTGTCCATGCCTTAGTCATTTTTATCTCATTTTGCTTTGGGCGGACTTTGGCTTCTTTCTAGCCACTCCTTTTATGTCTAGGGCGGACTTTGGGGTTATGCTTGCCATACATAGGCGGACTTCAACATCTTCTTTGCCACTTCCATTTTGACTTGGGCGGACTTCCTTGTTTCCTTGGCCAATGGACCTCTTGCATAGGGCGGACTTGCTGCTTTGGTTGGCCAAGACTAGGGCGGACTTCATGCTTTCCCTTGCCAACTTGAAACTACCTAGGGCGGACTTCATGCCTTCCTTAGCCATTGCTCAATATTCTAGGCGGACTTCCTCATATTCTTCGCCATTGGACTTGGTTGGAGGGCGGACTTCCATGTTTTTGTTGCCATTTACAAGGGCGGACTTGCATGTATGTTTGGCCATTGCCTATATTTTCCAAGGCGGACTTCATTACATCTGTTGCCATTTCACTCTTGGCTGGGGCGGACTTTGTGACATGGATGGACATGTATAGGGCGGACTTTGGCCTTCTCCAAGCCATCCACCTTTTGCCTTAGACATTCTTTCTGTTTCCCAGGGCGGACTTCATGCTGTGACAGTCCATGGCCACTTTAACTTAGACATTTCCAAGGGCGGACTTGACAGACTTCATTGCCATTGCCCAGATTTTCATGCCATTGATCAGATTTTTAGGCCATTGACCTGTTGGCTGAAGCTTCTTACCATTCATTTCCTCTGTACTTAAGCGAATTTACCAGTTTTCTCCATGACTGTGCTCAGATTTTCCATGAATTTCCAGATTTCTTCACAATTTTCCAGATTTCTCCATGAATTTCGTGAACTTCTTGCAGATTTCTTCATGAATGTTCAGATTTTTTTGACGAATTTCAGTGCCATTACCAAATTTCTCTGTGATTTTCCAGAATTTTCACCATTTTTGAACGAATTTTCCAGATTTTTGAACCTTTTTTGTGATTTTTCCAGATTTTTTGACCAAAATTTCAAAAAACTTTGAATCGATTTTCTGAGAGTTTCGTTGCTCGTTTCGAACTTCTGAGTGCGTTTTTGAAACTCGTGGTCCTTCTAAAAATAGAAACTTTCTAAAAATAGAAATTTTCCAAAAATAGCAACTTTCCAAAAAAAGACCCTAAAAAATAGGGATCCCAGAATTGCCCAAAAGTGCCAAAAAAGTAGGTCCTAAAAAATAGGGGGCCCGGGGTGAGAAACCCTAAAAATATGGAAGTGTCAGAATCGACCGAAACGACAGTCGATCTTCGTCTCCCAGGCCTTTTAAGCACAATGGTGACGTTTATACATTGATCCAGACTAAAATTCACTGACTCGACTCGGGTGACCGTTCAAAATTAAAACTAAAAAACCCCCAAACGAAGAGCAGACAAAACGAAAGCAAGCGAAAGCAAAACCCTAAAAGCAAACGACAAGGGTCCCCATTTGCAATGGGGCGAGGTGTGAGTTAGGTCTATGGCCACGGACACCGAACCGAAAGTTCGAGTTAGAAAATTTGGATCTTCCACTGTTGACTCACGAATCTCGAGACAGCTGGATGATCCGGATTGATTTCATCGGTTCGTTGCGGAGGAGAGGATTCTAAATAACTTTGACTGAGAGCTCAAACCCTAATTCCATCATCTGGTGCCCTAAAAAGATGGGCGCCTATTCTCTCCTGGGGTGCCCATGACAAGCAGACTTAGTCAAAATCTGGTAGATTTCACCTTCCTTCTTCATTCAACATGCATGTTCATCATTTCGTCTTCTGTTTGATGCTTGATCATTGAATCTGACACCTGGCAGCCGACTGACCTCCATTGATGACTTCAGAGCTCCTGAAATGCTTCTGAAAAAGCAGAATGGACCCATTAGGGCAAAACTGATCTTTTTGAGATTCTGACTGCACCAGCCTGATATGGAAGTATTTTGAGCCAATCAAAATCAGTTTGAACCCTAATGGACCAACTTTCTATTTTTAGAAAGTTTTGCTAGTATCCGTTTCGAAAAAACCCAGAAAAAGTTACTATTTTTAGGAAATTTCTAAAAATAGCAAGTTTTCCTAAAAAGTAGGGATGAAAAACTGAGATCTGGGTTTTGTAGATTAGGTTGCTCTGAGCAGACCCAGATCGTCAGATTTTGGGAATTTCACATTTTGACCCCTCATGCAAGACATGCACACCCAAATTTTGGCCTTTTTGACAGATTTAACAAGTCTTTTACTCATTTCTTCAAATTGTCTAAGTGTAACAAAAATTTTAATTTTGGGGTACAACAGACTTTAAGTTGTTTTTAAAAAGGGGCCTTCAAGTGGACGTCCAAGTGAGGAAATAAATACTTCCATTAATGTTTTAAAATGCTCGAGGTTGGACACCTAGGAAGTGATATTTAAGTATTTTTAATATTTTTAAGTTGCATTGTGGAGATGGGCGTCCCTTTGAGGAAGCTGAAGAGTTTTGTTTTTGGAAGTTACAAGTTGATTCATTTGCCCATTGAAGCTTATTTAATGATGCCTTGCTCCTTCATTTTTATCTTTTGGAAATTATGTTAACGTTATACTGCTGAATTGAATTCAGAGCTGCTTTGAGGAGATCCCTCCTAGCACCTTTACTTTGCCATTCGTTGGACTTGAAACGATAGCTTTCTAGATGGCATTCTGAAGACCGTGCTTCACTCAGCAGTGCGGATAGAGCTGAATTCTGATTTCATAAACAGATTGTTGTTGTATAGTATGTTTATTTCTACTGATGAACTATATGGCTGAAGCGAACTTCTATTGATAGCTTTGCCAACGATTTTTATCTCGTTCAAGGTATTGGCTCAAGCTATTTATTGTGTAGTGTGCCTAGTTGTGTAAGGTTTCAGATTTGAAGAGGTCAACCCTTCCTAGAGGCCGTACCACTTTTGTACCTTTGCATTGGGATTTGTGCCAAGTCTGTTGTTTTGGCACAGTTTGTTGGTTGGAGTTTGGACGCCTAGGCTATTGGCTTCATTTGATTGATGTTTGAATTCAATCGGAGCTGAATTGAAGAAGTGTCCATTTTGGTGAAATCTTATCTTGCTGGTCTGATTTTCTATATTTACTATTTCTGATTAGACTTGTCTATCTTTTAATATACTACTAATTTGAGTTCAATTTCTATATCATTTACATGTTGTATCAGTTAGAGGTTTTACTCTAACTCCTTGTGGCTTTGTGTTACATCCCAATTGTATAGCTACTACTTATTAGTACTGCATAAGGTAGAATGATTGTAAAGAGAATTCAAAAGATGAATAAAATGTGTTGTTCCTTGTTATCAATATGAGTGTTTTCACATTTAATAATTGTCTCATTTAATGTTGCTTCAATTGATGTTATCCATGGAAAATAATTGCATTATAAAGTTATTGAATTATGATTATTCTAACTTGAGATATTTATATATACTGCTAATGTTACGAACATTTGACTGTCGTGAGATTATGTCAGTGGATGCAGGTATATGAACCATTCCTCCAGGCGAAGGGGAAGTATCACTCAGGAGAGGAGCTTGGTCGAGTAACCAGTAAACTGAACTATCTAAGCATACACACACTTCACCTTAGATTGAGTGAACAGAGTCAATTGTATGGGTTATAGTTAAGTCATCCTTAGCTTATATATTTGCATTGGAGTTTTGTCTACTTCTATGTACATTTGTGAGTGATGTTTGTCTATGTATCTGTCTTGTGAAATTATGATCATATGGATAGGTTGGTTGTAGGTGGAGGTATGTTTATATGTATGCATACACGTGTCAGGAGGATCTAACAACACATATATGCATATGCATAGAGATACCACACGTACACACCTATCAATATGGTGGTAACATAAATGGATTTAAGTAAGACGGAAGTGGACATTTATACATATATATAGTATATAAATGTATCCATATGTATATACATATCGATACAAGCATACGTTGGCTAATGGATATCCTCGTACGGATGTATCGATATGGTATACCTAAACATACGTGTACATAGAGAGATATACAGGTATATATATGTATATATGCACATATCCCATATTATGTGGATATTAATAATACTATTATTATTGCCTTCTAAATTGGATATATATATCATATGTGTGCTAACTGGCTCACGATATATATATTTGTTAAATATATA
This sequence comes from Sequoia sempervirens, assembly GCA_007258455.2. Lineage (NCBI taxonomy): Eukaryota > Viridiplantae > Streptophyta > Pinopsida > Cupressales > Cupressaceae > Sequoia > Sequoia sempervirens. The sequence continues at coordinate 9,019 of VDFB02180506.1, forward strand.
TATATATATATATATTAAAGATTATATATACATACTTGGGTATTTAAATATATGTTTAATATTTTAGAGACTATAATTATATATATATAATAAAATATATAATTATTCATTATTTAAACTTTGGGAAATCAAATTATTTCTTAATCGATTAAATCTTCATTGTTTGAACTTAAGGAAATTGAATTATTTTCTATTTTGATTAAATATTCATCATCAAACTATGGAAGAGAAATATTTTTGAATCAACGTCTATGAACTTTGGAAATAAATCATACAGAATCAATATATTTTGGAGGATGGAAATAAATCAAAGGCATTTAATAAACTTTGATTAATATACGAAAATGGCCGAATATTCGAGATTGGAATTAACACAGCATCATGAGAAATCTCATCACCTGTAGGTGAAACACAAAAAGAAAAACCACTAAGGCGTTTAAATGTTGACCAAGTCAAAATCTGAAACAAAGAACAAATCAAATGCAGCAACAAGCTTTGTCAATTCAGCTTGGAAAATAGGTTATGTATTCACTAATCAAAAAATGACTTTTTCTCTGTTAAATGATTCACTGCCTTAATATGAATTTGGCGCCACATCTATGAGAAAATTTTGTAGGTGTCGATTGGCACAATTTCTCCATGTGCTTTGGAATTGGTCTTCCTGGTGCTAGCAGAAGTAAAAGCTAACTCACCTTGCTAAATGCTAAGTAGGAAAGGGAAATTGTGCCACCTTCTGGTTTGAATATTTCATACAGCAGTGGTGGCAAACCACATGCTATGACTATAGGAAATAGGGAGGTTGGGCTCACTATAAATAGTTGCTCAACTCTCCTATTTTGCACCAATTCACTCATTTGTATTCTACATTACTCTTTCAGTTCATTCCACTTACAGCTTGTTACTACCAGTCTGTGTTGTTTACCATTTGCGTATTTTCTAAGTGACATTTGATATAGTCAATCTTCATAATTCTGAGTGACATTAGTATACATCAGTGTACACATTTTTCGGAGTTGTTTATATTTGGAGAGTAATGTATTCTACCCAAGGAATATGTTAGTTCTTCTACTGTTTTATGAGAGTGGGAAAGAGGGAAATTTGTGAGGAGTTGTCATCTTATGTAAAACTAGAATCTAGATTGAGCTAGAAGTAAAGGCAACTCTATCTTCAATTGGAAAAAGCATCTACAGGCATGGGTTATTCTTCTACTATCTTTTACTAAGATTATTATGCTATTGGAAAAGTATTTTTTGTTTGTGCATAGAGAGATTATTATGCTGTTTGAAATGTATTTTTTGTTTGTGCATAGGAAGTATAATGTTGTCCTTTGAAAAAAAGAAAATGAAGCAAATTCTAGCTATGTGTTACATGTTTGTAAAGATCTCCATAATAGGAGAATGTTGGTTGCTTAGATATTATTCTATTAGGCTTGATTGAATGCAAGAGTCTCTTGAGGTACACCAACTAAGTTATCAAGATAACTAGGAAAGCTTGTGTTACTCCTAGGATAGATAATCCAATAAGGGAGGGTGTTTGTAGACTTACTTGTTATTGATTTGCATTTCAATTAGACTAGGATGTTGTAGGTTAAGTCTGGGATGACAGATTATCCAATAAAGGACCATACATATGCGTAGTGTAAGATAGCCTTAAGTCAACTCGGCACAAAGTAGTGTATGCGATAGATGACTCTCAGTTGTTTACTGAATTAAAACACTTTGGCCAAAGTAGTGGAATGTACGAGTCTCCACTTAGATTGTGTGATGCTTGAGACTACACTGTCAGTTCACCGTAGTCTATTGGTGTACGTTTTATCATCCAGAACACAGAATAAAATGTCCAAAGACACTCTATCCTCTCTTGAAAAACCACAGCATGCTAAGATTGCAAGAAGATCATATGGCGATTCCAAGGTTTCTTTTGTGGGTCTTGACGTGTGGATAAGCTCAATGGGCGTTGTGATTTGCTGGTAATACACAAAGGGACTTACGTTAAAGAATTCTTCACAAGTTTGGGACTTAGGCGGATTTATCATTAAAAGCTTCTTCAATGGGGACTTTCAATTTGGATCTCAAAAAAATTGCAAAAAGATAAGGGTTTAGGGGATCTATTCTACGCCTAAGAATTTAAGAGACAGTAAAGATTCGATGAAAGGAAAAAAAACCTCGCTTTGTTTCGCCTCCCTAGGACAACTACGCAAAGTGGGTGCAATCTTCAAGGGGGTGTGATTATAATTTTCAAACTCGAATGAGACCGAAGTTAGGCTCCACAATTACAAGCTTAGGCTAACTTTACGCATCGAATGCAAATCATCCATTCGAAGAGAGTATGAGCAATATTTCACCATTGAATCTATACGATCAATCTCTCATTCACTTAACCAATATTTAAAGCAAATTCTACTTAACTTAATTCTAACTCTAATCTATGGTAGAAGAAGATATGCAACCTTGCTTACTACTTGACAATAAAAGTTATTCAAAGCAAATCATGCATAAGAGCTTTTATTATCGAAATAGTCTCAATGCAACAATTTCATACACTGTCTCCACACAAATGAAAGTGAGAGATCACCAGTTTAAATAGAGTTTTCAAAATGAAATGAAAGGCCGAGATTAAATCAACATCAATGGCCAAGATTAATACAACTCAACCCTAATTAGGGTTGCCCAAAATAACATCAGTTATCAACCAGAAAACAAGCAATAACAAGCAGTGAAGTGGCAGTTGGAGCTATCATCAAGGAGAGGCGTCCCTATCTTCTTGGGCAGCATTGTGCTCGATGAATCTGGACACGACCGTGACAACTTCCTCCATCGTGACGGGCAGCAGCATGCTAATCCTGAATTCAAGTCCATCCAAATCCTCGGCACATCTAGGGAAGGTGCTTTCCCAGTCCGCTTTCTGTCTCACAAAATCATTCTGGATGGCCAAGAGATTTGCCACTTTTGCGAAATCCTGTCTCATAATTGGTCCAGTAGCAGAGAAGAAAACCTCCTGAACCTTACGTTTCAACCTCTCCAGCTGCATGTCGTTTTCCTGGACAATCTCACGGTCAAACACATTTGCAGCTGTCATATAAATTTTCTCCCGGATCTCTTTGACTTGCTCTTCAACTCTGAGCCAGTCCACTTTGGCCCTCTCCAAAATCTCTCTCCGTATTGTCACTGCCCAAAACCAATGGTGAAAATCATAAGCTACTCCTGCAGCAATCACCTTTCCTTCGACCAATTCTTCTCTTGGAATGCCCTTCAGGACTTTGAGGCATGGAATGAGCCTCTCCTGAATGTCTGGAAGGTTGTCCCAAGTTTTTGCTATATCAACCAACCTAGAAAGAAAAGAAGTTTTCCCGTAGGCAAGTGCCAATTTCTCCATGAACGAGGCTGCTTTCGTACCCTCGCTTATCATCCATTCCTAAGCCTCCTTGGCTGTGACCATCCCTTGCTCTACATCCTTGGCTATCTCCTGCGAAGAACTGATAAGAGGAGGAGCTACTGCATCACCCTAATTGAGTGGCTGGGTCAGATGTCGTATATACTCCTTCAGGCGTTCGACCTCCCTTTTATATTCCCTCTTTTTCGCCACTTCTTTTTCCAGTCTCGCCATGACAGTTGAGACGGAATTATCCAGTTCTTCCACTTCCTGACCTTTTGTTGTCTGGCCAAGGTCTATAGTGGTTATGTCGTATTCTTTGGGAGTGATGTCATCTTGTGGCTTGTCCACTGTTGGTACTGCGATGTGTATGGAACGGTTGCCTGCCTCGTCCCTCTGAATGGTAGAAAATTTCTTGGCAGGTTTCTTAATAGCAACCTGTTCCAACCTTGCCAAGAAATCCGCAGTATCATCTTCCTCTTGGGCTTCTACTGGTGCCTGAATCTTTATTCTCTCTATCAGCCAATCCGGAATGGTGGGCTGCTCAATGCCATCTTCCTCCTGGACATTCTCTTCATTTGGAACATCTAAGACTCCTCTGAGGGCAGAAATCATTCCCTCTTCGAAGTCCTCATTTTGGACTTCCATTTCATTATCTAAACCTAGTATTTTTGTGCTCGTAGGTGATGAGGGCTCATCGTCATCCAGCTGAATAGGCTCATTGTTCTCTTCTTGAACTTCAAAAGGTCTCATCATTTCGGCCAAGGATTCATCTGCGGTGGCCACCAGTTCATCAATATTTTGAGATGCCGCGGAGCGAGATGGTTCTCCCCTGTCTTTTCTGAACAGGCTCTATACTTGGAACTACTTCCTTCCTCTTCTCTCCAATCTCAACCAAATCTTGATGGGATCGCCGGCGTGGAAGAGTACGACTGTCCTCACTTTTCCCGATGCAATCATCATTGGCCGTTATTCTTTTACGTACTCATCTCACGGACATGATGAGGTGCGACCCACCGAGGAAATTACTTGGTCAGCGGTCTCATCAAAGTTTGCCAAATCAAAGAGTGCTTTCGGGCTCGACCTACCACTTCCGCAGGCGGGAAGGCGACTCTACACCTGAAAACTACGGTTGGACATAATTCCCATCGTCCTGCAACTGATCAGGCATTCGGCAAAGTTCGATCGCCCTCATGAAGTCTACTGGCATTTTGGACCATAATCTTCTCCTGACCTCATATTCATCAGCGACGTTTGCCCAGAAGTCTTCCAATTCCACTCTATGCTTGTACCTTCTCCCATCCACTGTCCGGATATGATGATGTGGGTCAAAATTGGCCCTGGACTTATAGGCTGTGAACGGGTACCACTGGATTTCCAACCTAGCGCTCTCAGTTGCTTGCGCTGACGGACAGGATTCTAACATATTCCCGATAAAGAATGGGAATGTAACAACCGCCTTCTTACTCGGCCTTTGGATGTTCTGGTATTCTTCCAGCTACCTCAGGACTTCAAGCAGGATCATTCGATTTGTCGGATAGATGGGCAACTTATAGGGATTTCCAGTAAATCCCTGGATCCTGACATGTAAATTTTGGAAACTGGATGAACCAGGATCCATATTTACTGATCAAACTCTTTGCCTCATGACTCAGCCTTTGATGCACTCCTCCTTGAAGTGTTCTTGTGATATACATTAAGAAGGCATCGTGCACCCACCTAAAATGAGATTTCTCCCTTAGCTGAAGTTGCGGGTAGCAATCATAAGGTCTGAGTTCATTTTCTTTGTTGCCAACTTTGCCTTTGCAAACTAGTCCTGGGTATTTATATGACCTGGCCAATAAATAGACAATATACGAGCTCATGTGAAAAGACTTAGTCTTTTCCAAATTGACCAACTGCTCGTGAAGATTGTTACTTATCATTCGAGACCAGTTGAACATCTTTACGCTGGAAGTGATTTCATCTATAAAGTAATACATCCAATTTTCAAAATATGCACCTTGTGGGTTGCCAGCTATTTTGTTCAGCATCAAAATGATGTCCCCATAGTCTTCTTTAAAGTCTATCCGGCGAGGTCTCTTAGGCATCTTCTTTATTGACGTTTTAGGCTTCTCCAGCCATGCCTTATTAATATTTGTGGCACATAAGTCTGACTGGCTGTCATACAATCCCTTGGCTTCCTCCTTGGTTTTGTAGGTGGTACGGGAATGTGCCGGGATGCCAAATGTCTCCTGTATGGCTACCTCGCCTAGGTGAGCCAGAATTATGCCATTAGATGCAATGATTTGTCTTTTCTGAGCATCGTAGTGGATAGCACATTCTACCATTAAATCAACACAATCCATTGTAGGCGGGAATCCAGCTGCCTGAAAAATTCCATTTCTCACCATTCGTCTGGCGATTGGTGTCGGAAGTCCGTCCTGTCCATATACTCTTTTCTTGAACTCTATGAAGTCAACATGTCCCAGATCGGTGTCTGCAACATTTTTCCACTTTGAATTTATTTTCGACTCTCGCTGTGTGCCTTTGCTGGCGAACTTCATTG
>VDFB02180508.1:0-26278 GCA_007258455.2 Sequoia sempervirens
TATTTTAAAATTTACCTATGTTGATATATGAGAGATATAGCAAATCTAAACTCTATACAATTTATAGTTAACTTGACATTGTGTATAAAAAGGTTTAAGTTATGAATGCTATAATATAACAAGAGTTGCAAAGCAGCGAAGTTCCTGCCATAAAGTTTTAGAATAGTTTTGTTTGTATTTGTTCTATATGCAAAAGGCCTGGATCAAACATCAGAAATCTCAATTGAAACCATATGCTCGTTTTGTTGATTGTAGAGTAGTGGACAAAAGCATTGCAATATTCATTAGACTAAGACCACAAGGTAGAGGATTAATTGATGAAGTTATTCTTGAATCCTCTTCATAGGAAACATGACCAACTAATTGGTATTCTCTTTTAGCACTAGGATCATACAAAAGTAGAAACAATAGTTTTAATTTTCTATATATATATATATATTTATTCAAGGGGTAAACTCTTTTGACCGGAGCTACGAGCCAGATACAACCATTCAACAATACTACCCCAACAGGGTTTGAACCTTTGTGGAAAGAACAACAATGCCACCTAGAAACCAACACACCATGCCAATACCGACTTAATTTGCTATATATTAACCATATTTTACTTATAATTTTTTTTTTAAAAAGGCAGTTAGAAGGTGTCATACCTCTACTGCATTTAAGCCAAGATCAATTAGTATTGCACCAAGTTTCAACCAATCACCATGAACCAAATTTGGCTCACCTACTATCTAGAATCACAATTATGTACTACAGAATCATCACTGTGTGAACTGATGTTTATCTAGGGTATTAATTGTTTAACTTAGACATTGATGTGTATACCCTTTGCTTCCAAATCTTCTTGTCTCATTTAAATTTTTTTCGATATAACTATCTCTAGATAAGTCAACCAAATTCTAAGGTCATCTCTAGATGGGCATGCTTTCTGCCAAATATGATGAACTAGGGCATGAATGAACTAAATGTGTTACATATCCATCAACGTTAAATTATTTGGATGATCAGAAAAACTTCAAGAAATTGTAGACATAAAGAGAAAGATTAAATAAAAACTAAATGAGATACACTCTTGACAATCTTTGTTTGGGATTTTCACTACTATTTGGTTCTATGTTATATTATTTTCAAAATTAGAAGTTTTTTTATTATGATCAATTAGAATAGACTCTACAAGAAATGCATAAATATATTGCCTTGTGTAAGAAGCCCACGAATAGAAATAATAATTTGTTGATAAATCACAAGAGATAACTCTTTGTAGTCAAACACAAATCTCTAGATTTTTCACACCGATCCAATAATTATCGCCAATGAATCAAAACAGTAGTATCAATCTTAGTTCAATGATATATGTCAATGTTAGATTCATAATTAACAATAAATTTTAGATACTCTGCACTGGACACTGAAACAAATTGAAAAGTTGTCTTTATTTGCATCTCCTCTAGAAACTGCCTATCTTGTAAGTCGCAACATCTCTGATAATACTATAAATCGCTTGTGCCGCTAGAATTGGAAGTCATGTAAATTTTGTAACATACCGGGCTAGTATAAGTTCTCAGACTAAGGGCCTCTACCATTTTGATGGAACAAATACATGATAATGGGTCTCTTTTAACTTAATCCCCTACTTGGTGAATAAGACCCTATGGGGGGTGATTAATCAAATTGAAAAAGAAGACAATTCATTATGCAATTAGTACTCCCCTAGTTGAAGTTGACAAGAGGTATATGTAGTATAGAAGTTGCCAAGTCAACTTATTAAAGGCTTTGGACATATCCAATTTGATAATCATTCCAGAATAACAGTAAAATTTTGAGAGATTGAATGGTTCTCCTAGTGTAGGTGGATTTGCAAGGTGTACTTTACTCTGAAGCATTCTCATGAGGTCAAACAAAATGATAATAAATATGAACAATATTTAAGGTATATAGAAATAAATTTCTTGTGGGCTTCAACAAGGGGTCTTTTAAACCAAATTGGCATCTAGCATGGTCATGACTTAAAAATTAACCAATATTATTATACCCTTATTGTACCCTACCCTTTATTAAACCCTAATTTAAGCCTAACTTACTAATTTCCTTACCATAGTTCTAACCTTAGCTTCAAAAGCTCCTAGGATTAATACTCTTAATACTAACTTTAACATTAACCCCAACCCTATTTAAACAATAATCATAACCCCAATTAAATCCCACTGAACCCACTTGAACCTGTAATCTAAATGAACCTTAAAATTAACCCCACTGAACCATATTTTTACCTAACTCTAATTAAACCTTAATTGTAAACTCAACTAAAATAAGCTAATTGAACCCTAACTGTAACTTCTTCTGAACTTGATTCTAATCATAACACTCAATTGAATGCCAACCCTAACCCTAATTGAACTTTGAACCCCTGACTCTAATTGAACCTTGTTATTGATTAAATTAGGGTTCACTAGCATTATAGTTAAAACCCCCGATTGTAAGATTAACCAAAATAAGCCTAAATAAACCCTAACTATAACTTGAACTTGACCCTAATCATAACACTAATTAAATTCTATCCCTAACCAGGCTAACTGAACCCTAATTCCAACCATAAACCTACTTGTTAAACCCTAACCCTAAATCTTATTGAACCTTATTTTTAGGGTTTAATTAGCATTCTAGGATGGAGATTTAGGTTAGGTTAGGGTTAGAGTTGTGAATATCTTAATATTAGCTTATAGATTTGAACCCAACTATAATCATAATTGAATCCTAACCCTAACCCTAATTAAACTCTAATTCTAACCCTAACACTAACCATAACTAAATTCTCACTCTAACCCTAACCGTAATTAAATCATATTGTTAGGGTTTAATTAGGGTTAGGTTTAGGGTTCAATTAGAGTTCTAGTATAGATATTGGGGTTAAGGTTATTTATTTCTTGATATTAGTTTATAAATTATATTAATTATTCAATATAAATAAATTAAATAAAACTACATCCTATCTAATGTATACATCTATAAAGGTTTGATTCGGTGTATGCATGGATTATTTGCAATGCATTGGTATACTGGTTGATGATTCTACTATATTTAATATAATTAAATAAAAATAAATATTATTTTCAAAATAATTCACCAATAAATAATTATAATTTGAGAATAAATTAAGAAATGAAAAAATATATAAAATAACCTTTTTTATTTCTTTGCATCCAAATGATTTCATTTTGTAAAATCATATTAAATTCCAACTTCAAAAAATCATAAAATATTTCACATGCTTATTTTTATATTTTTGAGTTGAATTATGTTGTTCTTTAAATTTGAATAACCAATCATAAAGCAAATAAATAATCAAATCAACACAATATTTAAAAACTTAAATTTCATTTTAAAATTAAACTAAATTCTATTTTCTAAAATTCATAGAATATTTATTACTTAATTATTAAATTCATAATTAATTAAATTATAATGATTATGTGATATAAATGAATTAAATATTAAATAGAAGTACATGATCCTTTTAAAATAATTCAACAATCAAAGACTAAAATTTAAATTTAAAAGTATTCTTTATATTGTATTTTTTTCATTTGTACATACAAAATATAAAATACTTAAAGTTGATAAGTTTTAAATTTATTAATTATGATGATATCCAAAAACTAACAAGAGCTGCAGAGCAGTGAAGTTCCTACCAAATTGTGCAAGAATAGTCATGTTTTTATTTGTTGTGTCTACTATGTTTTAGCAACAATGTTGATATTATAACAACTTAATAATAATCTTGAAATTTTTCAAATGGTGACATGTAATACCGTAAACAATATCCAAAAATAAGACAAGTTGTTACAAATAAGAAACATGTATTGTCCTTTCAAAATTAACAATCTATGTATTCAGATCAAATACAATGAACAACTTGCATTGCTTATTAAAAGTGAAATTATAAAAAAAATTGTAGATTTATTTTATTTTTCTTCTATAAATATAATTTTTTTATTTGTCGTCTACCTAGTAATGCCTACTTCTCCTTTTAATGAATGTTTTATTTTGCAAGGGTTGATTTAGTGCTGTCGTTGATCTATTTCCTGCAAATATCAACGGTGCCTGCCATCCTATGATCGGGAATTCAAGGATCACGAAATCACGCGTGGGCGCCACGTGTCCTTTCCGAGGGAGCTCAAGGGTTGATTTAGTGCTGCCATTGATCTATTTCCTGCAGATATCAACAGTGCCCGCCATCCTGTGATCAGGAATTCAAGGATCGTGAAATCACGGGTGGGCGCCACGTGTCCTATCTGGGGGATCAAATTTGAGCTATTGCTGACCAATTACCATTTGATCTGAGCCATTCCCTGCCATCCCGTGATGGTGCTTCAAGGGTTGATTGCAAAATCATGAGTGGACACCACGTGTCTCATCTGATGAAGCCTAAAGAGTAAAGGAAACACTAGTCGGCTTTAAATGTATTAAGGGGTAGATTACTAAAGTGTTCTCGAGACGCACATGTTCTAAATCCATTAATATGTTATAATCTCGCTGGAAAAGCTGCTCGAAGGTTAATGACATGGCTGGCAACTGTGTTAAAGGAACGAGATCAACAACGCCCGCTATCCTACGATCAACGATTGTAGGGATCACCATATCATAGGCAGGTGCTACGTGCCCTTCATAAAGGATGAAATCTGTGTGACCATTGATGAGCTGTCTCTTCAAGATTGGTGGTGCCCGCCATCCTGCAATTAGGAATTTTGGGATCACGACGTCGCGGGTGCCTGCCATGTGTCTCATCCAATGAAGCCTAAGGAGTGAAGAAAGTGTTGCCAATTTTAAATGTATTACGGGGTGGATTACTAATGTGCTTGTAAGATGCACGTGTTTTATTTCAACATAGATGTTATGATTTTAATGGAAAAGCTGCTCGACAGTTAAAGGAAAGGATGGTGACCATTTTTGAAGGAGCATGCTTTATGGTGAAAAGATCGATGGTGCCCACCATCCCATGATGATAAATCAAAGGATTGTGATATCGCGGGCAACCGCCACGTGGCATTCCTTCGCGACGTATGACATAGTGGGCCCCTTTATTGCCTTGTTGGCGATTATGTCAGCCTATTTTGAAGATGGTCGTCGATGATTTGATCAAACTGAAGGATCAATGACTCAAATTTAAATATGTATAAAATTATGGTTGGAGCCATTCGTACAACCCATGAGTGAGCTTTAATGGTGGATGAGACATCCACTAGCAGAATTTGATCGACATAAAATCAATTTACTTGTCTCATTTTTATCACAAAGCATCCAAGTATTTTGTGAAAATAGTTTCAGAGCCAAAGGTGAAATTGCGAGCAGCTGCTGGTAGAAATTGGAGTTTGTGCAAAAAAAGCTGTGAGTTAATTTTCTCTGTTTCCCAGTCATTCTGCACCTAAATTTGGGAAAGAGGGGGGTCTGCTATGCTTGTCACCGAGTTCATTAAAATATTTTTCTAAGGCTATTGTTTAATCATAAATTGTGAGGAATTGCGGTATTTTTACTCTGTAATTTCCTATCTCTGCTTAGTCATAGCCACTTCAAGTGTAACATTGTAGTGAGGCCCTAGTTTGTCTAAAATGGTGCCGACCAAGCAACACTCTGGCCAAATTGAGTATTTGAAAAGAAACTTGTACGATGATTTCCTAGATTAATTTCCATTATCAAAAAATGAGAGAAGGAAAGGTTTGGTGTTGATGCGAGGGAAAATCCTAGGGGAGGGGTTGGTGTATAATAATTCCAACATTACTGATGCTAGGGTTCCACTCACAGGCTTAGAAATGTTCAGATTATGGTATGGACAGAGGAATTTACCTCATCCTTTTTCAAATGGATGGATGTACGACATGGGAAAGCTAGTTGTTCCAAATGTGTTCCCTGATGTGGACTTACTTAGAGCAGTGGCCAAAAGATATGACCCTATCACACGGGTAATCAGAGATAATGATGGAGGAGTTCTATTGGAAATTAATAGAGATGTTATCCAATAGACTTTTGATTTGAGTGAGCCAAGTGATGACTTGGTTCCTATTAATCTTGAAGAAATGAAGTAGGAGTATACAAAATTAAAATCTCTTTTTAGGGTTAAGTTGCTTCCACCTCATCTGGTTAAGGCAGGGGGTTCACAATTTCACATCAGCCCTAGTGACCAGGAACCTTCAGATTGAATTGTTTTGGAAAGCCTTTCCTAGCTATTTTCTATTCACTATGTCAGATTTTGGGTTTCAGCCCTGGTGCAGTAATGTCGATTGCATACATGTTCATGGGGGTGCAAATACAACACCCTAACTTCTTTATAACATATGCCTTTACTTCTTTTTTGGTGGAGAGGATAGATGAAGGACTGTCGAAGCTGTAGAATGGTGATACTGGTACTCAATTATTTTGGTATTCCATGTTGACGCATATGTTCTTATTTAGGAATGCTGATTTCTTTGCTGAGAAGATGAACTTAAGACAATCAGTTAATGGAGAAAGATTGCTAGTACAGATATGGGCTATAGATTTGTCCTGTAATAAGGAAAGCACCAGTTATGTGCAATTTGATAATTGTTTTGCTGCAAGATTGAGGGCTAGATTGATGGTAAATGTACCTAGGATCCCTCAGGAATTGTATAATTTCCTTAGGCTGAAGGAGAGGAAACTAGAATTGAGGGTTTTACATAACTGGGGTGACATTATCCCATATCTAGTTAGCACTATCCTAAGAATATATGGATTTCAAGGAACCCCTCACATACTGCCATACAATGTGCCACCAAAACTAGGGTTTGTATAAGTTATGTGGTAGATGGGGTATATTCGTGAAGATAATCTAACTAGAAAGGGGAAGGGAACATTATTCCCTAATTATACAATAGTTTCTGACTTTACATTTTCAAAGGGAGGCTGGACACATTTTGACAAATTCTTTGTTGATTACCATTTGAGATTTGGTCCAAGGTGACAACATGATCCTGAAGGTTTCTTTGCTCTTTTCAGATAAAGAATAAAAGGTGCCAAATTTGCACATGAGTTCAATTTCCTTGAGGACCTGATCAAGAATGAATTTGATTTAAATAGATAGCAATTGAACAAGGAAAAGTGGATAGCTTTTAGTAAGCTACTGGATATTGTGCATGAAATGGATCTGACGTATGATCCATTGATGGAATTCACTCCATACCACAAGAGAATTGATTTTTTAATGAAGAATTTCAAGGAGATAATGGAAACCTTGACAACCAAAAAGATAAATTTAAGGCTAAGTCTGGATATGCAAGGACAAAGTGATATGCCAATTGAAACAAGGCCAGTATGTCAGCCTACAGAAAGGCGACCCATCTATAGGAGGAAAAGGGATACTGGCAGTGATGAGGAAGTAGACAGAAAAGGGAAGCAAATAATGAAGGAACCTTCACGACCAGGTCCAAAATTCAAAGTACCTGGGGCTGTCAAAATTATTGAAATAAAATTTTCACCAGAGCACAGTCCCCCATTGAACCACCACCTGAGCCAAGCCCTAAGAGGCAAAGAACTGATCACCTACTTGAAGATCTCACAAATGAAATTATTGTTACTGATCAAGACATGCAGGTTGGTATGTCGTCCCCTCCTAGGTCAGCTGAATTGGTTCTATCCGATTTGGATATGAAGGGTAAGAGTGTGCAGGATGCAAGAATGGAGTCTTGCAAGGAGTTCTTAGATGACAATGCATTTATAAAGACTCATGTATTCTTGCAATTGGCATGGAGGATGAAATTTGAGGAATATCAAACTAAATGCAAGGAGAGAAGAGAACTAAGGCCTAACAGGTCAGATCAGGAGAATGATGAAGAAGTGAAAGCTGAACTAATGGAAGAGCTCAAAAACATCACTCCTAAAGAAGGAAGACAACTAGTGAATCAGGCTGGTGTTTTGATTTTTCCTGAACAGGACATCACAGATGTAGTGGTTTTTAGTGCCATTATGAAGTCCAAGAATCCTTTTTAGGATTCTGAAGAAGAAGTTAAGGTAGCATTACAAAATTCTGCCTTCAGTGGAGAATATGAGACCTCGGCAATTTGGGCATTGGTTCCACAAGGAAGAAAGCCAGATATTGTTGATATTAATCCAAATTTGAAAGGAGGATTAATAATAAAGAGGGCTTCAAAGACTACAACAACCGAAGCCACTAGTTTAACTGTGAATGTGGCCAAGTTGGCCCAAAAGACTGCTGAAAGGGAGGAGGCTGAAAGAAAGAGCCTAATGGAGAAGTATAACATTTTAATTGAAGAATATAGTAAAATGAAATAGAGGAATGTTGAGCCACAAACCGAAGTAGAAAGGTTCGCGAGCAGACATATTAATCGGGAAATCCAATGCTCCAGAACCAACACATCACCTCCCAATAAATGGTCAATGCCTCCCCGCTCCAAATGTTTCTACATTAGGGTCTCCCATTCAAAAATCTCCTCGCGCTTCTTACCCTCCTCTAGGAGCAAGTCGATGAACAAACAGAAGTGCTCTATTGATCCAACAAAGAGGAAGCCTATGTGAAATTGATCAATTACGCATATCACTAAGGGTAAAAGAGGAGTGGTTTTCAAAAAATAAAATAAATTGTTACTCTTGTTTTGGAGCATTTAAATGAAAAGGTGTATAATAAACTGCCCTCTATACATTCTTTGTATTCTTTGCTATCTGAAGCAAAAAACAATATTGATAGGGATCAGCGGATAGTGATTCCAATAATTCAAAATTGGATCCCTAGGGAAAATAATCTAGATGTTATGACTAAAGCCTCAAGGTTTGATGCAAATAACAAGCCCCAATCATTGAAGCCTACTTATATATTAGTTAAATCATTGTAAAGTTTTCAGACCTTACCAGATGATCTAAGTAGGAAGATTAGGGAGTTGGCAAAGAACTTCAATGATTGGGGTAACACACTGTTACCTGATATAACTGATGAGTAGGGGAAATCAGAACACTCCAAGAATGGCGGGATCAAGCAAGTAAAGTCATCAATAAACAAATTAAAATAATTTGTGATGACTCAGATTATGATTTGTTGGTAAATTGTATGGATAAGATTATTGGTACCGGCTCATTTTTGGAATCTTTTGAAAGAGATGCTAATCAGGTAGCGGTAAAGTATTTTCCTTATAGTATAAAGGTAAAAGAGGTGATTGATTTTGACTGGCCAAATGACGAAGAATACCAGAGGTGGGTGGCTAAGTATTTGAATGATGATGAGTAAAAAAAGTGGGCTACCAACAGATGGCAAATCAGATGTTGTGGTTACAATGTTTCCAGTTTTATATGGATGACTTTCTTGGTGTGGCTTTCGCGTGGTGGTTTCTTGTTATTGCATCAAACTTCTCTCACACATGATGAACGAATATGCTCTTAGGAATGATTACGTTGTAAATGATTTTTGAACAAGAATATTTTTCTCAAGGTGGTGGCCGTTGTAACAAATTTTGGAATATCGCCAGTGCTCCAATTGATCGGGTGATTGTGTACTTTTGGCCTAGTGCTTGTTTGTTCTCATTTCTATAAGAAGGATTTCAAGCCATAATGGTTAAAGTTAGATAACTTTGTTGAGTCTAGTGAAGTTGCAGAGCGAATTGTAAAGTCCGATGGTTGTAGAGAAATGCAATTTAGGTTTTGAGTCATTATGTAACAGGTTTTGAGTTCATAGAGATTTAATGTTGTATAACAATACTAGCATTTGAGTTGAAATGAAAATTCGAGCTCATGTCTCTCCATTGTACATGCATATCTGAACTTTGAATGAAATAACTAAGGGTTGTTTTATCCATCTCACTGTTGTGGTGTGTATGATTCTATTTTAGCTTTAATTCAAGAAATTAATCAAAATGCTTGAATGAGATTATAGGCAGATATGTGCTATATAAGGATTTGATAAGTAGTCCTGGGTTAGAATGCAATAATCGGATGAAATTGTAATGCAATATTGTCGTGGATCTTATATGTGATGTAATAAATATGTTATAAACTCCTAGATGCTTTACATATGAATTTGACTCCTGCAATGGATATATGGCACCGATCTAAGTTGTAATTATTAGTGTAGTTTAGTATTTGTTTTTCTTTTCCTAGAGCTTGCTACAAATTGCAAATCATTGACTATCTTATACAATGGATTGTGCTTAGTTATCTCACCCTTCAAATAGTTGATATTGTCTATGAACAGCCAATTCTAGTTGATATATCTTATCGTGTTGAGCTATTAAGTGAAATCATCTGCTATTGTTAATTTTGTTTATAATAATGGTGTAGAGGTTGTAAACACATTAAAGGATCACCCTCCCAGGTCTTGCAGAGCCCGAAGTGTACAAGGCTTTTAAATTCCTCATCAGTTGATCTAGGTCCTTCGTCATAACGATTGAATTTGGCAATTCCATAGGTATATTAGAAGACAAACCTGGTTACATTGTAAAAAGAACCAACATACACGTCAACCACTGAACAACCACCTCTACAACTAGACTTTTTAATCTTTTATGATCACATGAAACATAAAACACACTAATTTCAAGGTTGTTAACATCACTATTGAAATGTTTTAATTTTTTGACCTTTCAAACATTAAAAAGTACATCATTAAATTAATCATGTAATGGCATAAAAATTAAAAACATCATGAATTAATTATGCAACCACATAAGTCAAATATAATTCTATCAAGAAATTAGTATCAAATAGATAATATAATGAAGTAACTTATACATTTCAATGTCATTGATCTTTTTCTTCATCCAACTCTTTGTCTATATCATCCGATCCAGATTCGACATTGTAAGGATTGGTCATATCATCATCATCATCATCGATATCAGTTTTGATGATGTCATCATCCACACGGATGTCATCTTCATGAACATTAACTCCTACATCATCATCATCTAGTTCCTCCTCTTCGACATCTTCATCAGGGATATCATCAACTAATCGTTGATCCTAATCATCATCTACATCATCTTCTAGTTCTTCAGTATCTTCTTCTTCCACCACATTATACTTTACCGGCCTTCCTTTTGGATCATGTCTAACAATAAATGACCAACCCAGTTTACCTGGAACATCTGAGTAAAATACTTGCTCACATTGGCTTGGAAGAACATAGGGCTCATTTCTAGCTCGCTCAATCAACCTTGTATTAACCATGGTAAATCCATTATCAGGTTCAATACAAATTCTCTCAGAATCATTTTCATTCAATCGTAGCCTATACCATAGGATGGCGAACAAAATTAATCTTAAGGACTTAAAGTCACACTCAAGTATATCATTGAAAATCCCATAGTATCAATTTTCTGAGACTGTTGGATGTATGTCGCTTCTAGATGAAACATTAGTCACCTGAAAGACTGTAGTTATACCAGAATCACAAGTTTTCTTCATGTCATCCAACATTTTGATTCGATATTTACAACCATTGCACCACATAGCCTTGTGGTGTTTCACCTGCAATATGTCAAACATGTAAAAATTATTGCAATATCGTCAGTTGATAAACATATTTATTCTTGGCCGAAAGTATGCAAATAAAATAATCTCAAGATATATATACATCAATATACTTGAAAATAATTAAATAATATGGGTGATTAATATATTTATATGTACTTGTTTATCTCTTAAACCATATGCTAAATCAATTTCCCTTTGTGTAACATTGGAATCTGCATTACGATGAGCTTCTTTAACCAATGAAGCCACACCTTCCCATGTTAATGTGTGACCAGATTGTTGACATCGTTCAATCCATACCGTAATCCAATCAAGATTGTTGGCGATGTATAAAATGTAGTGCATCCCACTCTCGAATAAATTGAAATTCACAAACGACGTATAATTAGTTAAATACCACAGTACACAACCTTAATTTATAATTCATGTATATTGAAGATTAAAAATTAAATAAGTACAATATACATAAAACCATATGTAAAATGCATTCCAATTAATCTCCATCACCATCTTATAATTACCTCTCACTTTCCTCAATCTACCTTTCCCCAACAGGTACTCCCCTTTGAATTTGTTAATGGAGTTGGGATCCCAAATGCGATCTAAATGGATCTTTGCTGCAAACTTAGCAAGATATTCACTAATGTACACCATGCTCTGGTATACCATATATCCCTCTACCATAGAACCCTCAGGATGTGCTCTTTGTCTAACCAAAGCCTTCAAAAATTTCAAGTGCCT
Organism: Sequoia sempervirens; assembly: GCA_007258455.2. Classification (NCBI taxonomy): domain Eukaryota; kingdom Viridiplantae; phylum Streptophyta; class Pinopsida; order Cupressales; family Cupressaceae; genus Sequoia; species Sequoia sempervirens. Next base: position 12,232 of record VDFB02180508.1, read on the forward strand.
CTCAACCATCCACATTGACCTTGTGTGTACAGGTCCACACAATTCAATCTCCTCAACTTGGTGTATGAGGTAGTGTTCTTGTGCATTGAAAAATGTTGAAGCTAGACACTTTTGCATTTCACACATTAGACGAGCAATTTTTCTGTTCCAATAATTTATATCTTCTTTATGGATTTCTTTAGATGATAGCCATCTACAAGTGATTCAAGGCGCAAATATATTAATGATATTTAATAAAAATATACAATATATTACATAACAAGTAAAACAAATGGCAATTATAAGATGTATACAGCGAATTGAACAAATCTCGCTACTTACCTCATGTATTTTCTAAGATCATATATAACTTGCTTGACATTGTTGTCAAAGTTGTCTGGGAGAGATAGAGGTAGAGCGTACTGCAACAATTATAAAATAATCTTTTCATTATTTTTCCAAAAGTAGTAAAAAAAATACACTAAAAAGTACATGTATTATACAAGTGTATATAATATACCAGAATAATTACCTTAATGAAGGCATGCCAATCATGCATTTTCATCCCTGACCCAAATTCACCTTTCTTTGTTATTATATTGTTTATGTTCACAGCAAATCCTATGGGAAATCAAATTTTTTGTATGACTTCTTTTATAGCATTGCTTTGCTGCTCTATTAATAACCAAGAAAGGGAACTTATATTAATTTGGTCTCCATCACTATTCAATTGAATGACATTTTTCATTACATGATTGGTTTCTTGAATGTCACTACAAATTTTGACAATTTTTTCTTTTAATAACATTTTGTTTCCACAGTCCATGATGCTGGTATGCAAGATTTTTAGATAAACTATGTGTGATTTTTATATCATCAACGTTTCGGATCATACTCCATGATCCATCATCAGGATGATTAGCAGTAGAGTGAGAATGAGAGAGAGCAAGCAGACTTGGATATAAAGGAGAGGGAAGAGAGGTTTGGGAAGGTTGAGAGGCACGCTCCCCATAAAAACATAACATAAATATAAATATATAGAAGAAATGACAACACCTAATTTTTTCTTTGTCATGCCTTCCATCCAATATTTTCCATAACGTTTCTATTTTATTCTTTCCGATATGCATTGTATCAAAAAAATGCACAATTTGTAGCTGCTCATAGTAGGGCAACCTACTAAATTGTCTGGGATAACTTTTCAGTCCTTGTGGAAGCCGACCATTAATGCCTTGATGACCTTCATGAAGCATATAAGTTAAAAAAATTAACAACGATAATCATTGTCAATTACAACATGAGTAAACAAAACAAAATATAAAAATATAAATTCAAAACATATCATATATGATAGATAAACAATTTGATCCAATGTATAACCTTGACGATTAATTCTATTATATTCCAACTTCCATAGGTGAGGTGACATTCTTCGTGATTTTGATGTAGTCTCCTCTTTCCCATTGAAAAGATGTTTTCAGTAGTTCGATACTTATGATTTCTATGGAGGAAGTGCATATACTCATCAAACACCTGCTTTCCTAAACTTGTTGAACGATGAGATTTCATCTTTGGACCACAAATTGGACATGCAAATTTTCCCTTTGTTTGAAGACCTGCAAGATGATATATAATTGGATTAAATATGTTAATTTTTATAATTATATATAATGAATAGATTATTTTAAAAACATTCATGATATCTACTTCATCAAATTAAATATTGTTAAAGTGTAGTCTAACTGTATAACATACCACAAAAATGTGTTAGCCCTGGGGCATCATGAATTGTCCATACAAGCATTGCATGGAATTGAAATTGTCTTTGTCCTATTGGTCTGGAGACATCATACATAGTGACGCCATTCCATAATTTTAGTAACTCATCAATAAGAGGATCGATATATACATTCATATCTTTCACTTGGTACTTACCTAGTTGAATGAACATAAACATTACATAATTATTATAACCATTTTAATACAATATATATAAATTAATGTACATGACTATTGAATAAAAAAAATATAAGTTATTATGCAAGAAATAAGACAAATGAGATGCTACTAAGTTAAAGAAAATTGATGTAAACAAATACCTGGAACAATCATTGACAACATTATGTGCTCCCTCTTTATTGACATCCATGGAGGAATGTTATTGTTGATAACAAAAATAGGCCACACCTGAAAATAGATCTCAGCTCTCCAAAATGGATTGACACCATCTCGCTCAATGAAAGTCTAGATTACGAGGTTCTTCTTTAAAGTGTGGCCATTTTTCCTCCATGTCCCTAAATGTAGAACCATCCGTAGGCATTCAAAGAATTTCATCTCCACTTCTATTCCGTGCATGGTAATCCATAAATTGTGCTAAGCTTTCGCACCTAAATAATCGTTGCATACGTGTAATGATGGGAATATAACTAAGAACCTTGTGAGGCACCTTTTGTTACTTGATCTATTTGATATCTATTGATATGACATTCTGGGCATTCTGTTGCAAATTCATGTTGTTTATGATATATAATATGATCATTGTGACATGCATCTATTGCTTGATACTTTATTCTGATATCTTTCATAATGGTACATAAATCTCGGTAATGAGTGAGGTAAAATATTTGGTGTGGTAACAAAAATTCACCAATCAATCTACAACAAAAAATAATTTTGTTAATATAAAGAATATTAATGGTACATATTTCATCCTCTATTTACTAGTGATGAACTAACAACAATTAAAATAGATGAAAAAAGATGACATATATGGCATACCTTAACATCCGTGAGATTGCTATGTTTGATAAACTATTCATAACCTTCAAGTTCAATAGCAACAATACAGCAGAGAGAAGAGTTGTTTCAGAGCCTTCATAAAGGGGCTCGTATTCCTTGTCAAGTACAGGTAAATCATGAGCATCATCAAAGTCATATTGATCATCATGATCAGCTCTGCCACTAAATGTGGCATGGATTAATGTATTCATACCATCATCTTCAACTGTGTTTTCTGATGCATGATCATCTTCTTCCAGGGATCATTAACTTCATCTTTGATATTCACAGCTCCATGTTCATCCTCGCTTGCAAAACCACACTCTCCGGCCATGATAATCCATACTATCTTCCCTAGGGTGCCCCACCCTATAATAATGATAGACACAAATAAACCATGATCATGATCAAGGATTATATATATATATATATATATATATATATATATATATATATATATATATATATATATATATAATGTTAAAACAATATAAACATTTACAAATTCAATCAATATAAAACACATATAATGAACAACTTACCAATGGACACAATCATGCCCCCTTCAACGGACCATGCTGCCTACAATGTTTTCAGTCACAGGATTAAAAGTCGCCTGCCTTTAAGCCCTTGCAATATTGCAAGGACACAACATTTCCCATCACCCTTTCTTATCAATTTAGCCCACAATCTATCAAGTGTCTCTTCATTTTGTTCTGGACTAATATTATCTGACATGATTTTTCTTTGCCAAGCTTGACTATTTAGATCTTCAAAAAATATCAAACTCACACTCCAATAATTTTTATTCATAGATAGGTAACATAATCTAATAATTCTGATATTTTACACCAAAAAAATTTGGCATGCAACCACCCCTGCAAAGAGAAGATAGTAGGAAGTTAATGACCCCAAAAAACACTTTACAATGCTAATTTCAAAACTTATTAAATTCTGATTTTACTATGATTTCCAACCGTTAAGACTCCTAAAATCAGAATATTGAACTTGATCACAAAATTCCTACAACAATGGAGGTAGCGAGCTAGTAAGAGCAAGTGACCCATTCCTGAGGAGCAACAAGTCAGAATCATCATTGCTAATGTCAATACGGATTTATCCCTTTAGTTAAAGATGCAATGTGTCACTTATGACGAAGCCATCCCTGTGGCCCCCAACATTGAGGAGAGCCCCAATAAAAACAACAGAAGCATTGTGTAAGAGCATGATTAGGGTAAGTACAACCCTAGGGCCTCAGAAACATAAACAATAAACTACAGCGGAGGGAGCGTAATACCAGAAAGATTGAGACATTGTAGGTAATAACAACATCTTGCAATATAAAGATTGTAGCCAATAACAAGCACACTATGTAGCTTACTGACATTTGTAAATGTAATCTACAGTAAGAAGAATGATAGTCACTTGAGATGTGACAGTCAAAAACAGGATAAGCAATGACAAGATAATAAAGCTCAAACCTTGCATAGTAAAGTGGAGATTTTAACAGTGAATTTCCTTACCCCCTTGCTGACCTTAAGGGGTTTTCAAATGCTTTTGGTAGTGTTAGACAAGACAAATGCAATTAGGGAATGGCTGTCCAAATGAAGTAATAGTGGTAATAATAGGTTCAATGTTTCTTCTTAGCCATTAATGTATAATGGAGGTAGTGGATTGCATGTTTGAGCAATGTTTTGAGACTCATCAATGATGGGAGAATAGTGAATAATACCTTGTGGACTGTGAAGTAGTGTCATTAAGGTTGAAGGATCTTAAGAACTACAATACCATGAAACAAATGAGTCCTCAGAAAGGGTGGTAGGCGCCTTATAGGGCATAGTTTGATTTTATAGAAGGATGCTCAAGGAAAGGAATCTTCAAGTGATAGTGAGTGAGCTGTTTGAGAGTGCAACAGGGTACACCTAGTCTTAGCGAAGTTAGCAAAGCAAAGAAATGTGCAAGAAAATTGAATCGCATTACACAACAAACAATTCACAATGTTATCTCCATAATGCCCTTCTGAGTTTGAAGACAAAAATCCCATTGTATCTCTGCTGATGAAAGTGGTGAGCTTTAATGGTCAATCACTGGCAACCATGATTTTAAACATGCTATTGTGCTTATGGAGGCAACATTTTAAGCAAGGCAGTGAGTGGTGGTTTGGAACAATGGCAGGTATGAAGGACTTGCTTTATATGCATACTATGCAGTCTAGCTTAAGACACCGTTCTTGGAAGAGATTGAAGGTGGATTATGGAACCCAAGGGTTACCATGAAAAGGATTAATGCAAAGACTGAGATCTATTTAAAAGCCACACCATGAAGATATTAAAGATGTCACATGCAAAAACCTAGTAGCTGGAGTAATGAAATGTAGTGTGCCAAAGAGGATAGTGTCAGGCAGATTTAGGAGATCTCCACATTATCTAATTATTGTGGAAATACATCATTTATTTATTTTTAAATTAAAAAAATCATTCTAAACCCTATATAGGGATACAATACATTGATACTTCAAAAGCCTCCTCAAGGAATTTCAGATTATGCAAATATAAGGCCGGCAACATTCATAAGGTTTAGAAAATATTGATCACTCTCTAGAATAGCCCATTAAACATGGGTTGTGCTTGAATGCACTACACAATTGATATAACACAACCACTCTGCATATCAACAAGAGTTATAGGCTCTTTATTGCAGCAAGAGGTAATCACTCTTCGATCATGCTATAATTACATCCTATCCTGTTAAACTTGGGACAACCTGAATGCACCCAATGATGATTGACACCTACATTATACAACCTAAATTAACTACATTATATGAGTGCCTCCATTTCTATCACAACATAGCCACATTAAACTTTGGTCACACATGAATGTATCCCGTATTTGTTATAGCACAACTATGCCACATGACCAATAGAGTTATGGATCACATAATTACAGTCACAAGAATTCCATTCTCCATTGTGATCTTACAGGATTCCACACAACAAAAAATATGGACATGAAATTTCAAACCCTTAACCCTAAAATGAAATCATGAGATGTTGCTTTAAAATATGATTTTCAAACCCCGAACTACAAATCTGACTTCACAACCAATTCATGCAAAATACAATGACCACCCCAACCTGGTGATATCTTCTTTGAATTTTTTCTGATTTTCCCAAGAAAATCATCCTTAGTTCTCTACAAACTCTCTCAAGTAGAGCAAAACACTGTCGCAATAAATCAGGCGTGAACTCACTTTTCTCTATGTCGACCACAATTTGATTTTTTTTAATTTTTCATGTTTGTCAAAAATTTGACGAAAGTGATAGCCGACATTTTGACGAATTCTAGGTTCGCTAAAATGACTTTTCAACCCAAACGCAAATTTTACATATTTCGTCAGACAGTTTCATCATATTTTGTAGTCAAATGTATTAGTGGTAGTTGATGAATTCGTTGAGGAGCACCTCTTCTTTGGGAGCCCAATCACTTGTGTCTTCTTCATCTTTCAACATCTCTACATAGTGTCTCTCCCATTGTGAGAAGGAGGTATGTGTTGCTTGAAAACATAGAACTGCATTATCTTCTATGTGTTTTGGATGCAAAGATTCAGACAAGATTTTCATCTTCACCCCATGCTTAGTCTTCAATATTAGGAGGGACCAATCGAGTTCCAAATACCCATCAAGCTTTGTGGTGAAATATCTTGAGAGACACATCTTGAAGACCGGGCTAATGTCTATCACCACTACTTCTTGTGAGACTGTTTGGCTTGGACATGAGAAGAGGGTTAAAGACAAATATTTTATCCGATTGATGGTCAGAACCTTCTTCCCATCTAATTGCATGATTCCCTTCTCAAAGGGGCTAATACTTAAGTTTTAGGGCATCAACCACTTGCTCTGGCATGACCATTGTACTAGCTCTTGAATCAATCATATTATTATGTAAAAGCTTATCTCTCACAATGAGTGTTCAAAATAAGGGCATGGGCTTCGGCTTGCTTACCTCTTTCCCTTTTTAATTGTCCATGTCATTCACAAAAGCTACAACCTTTGAAGCTTAAGGTTCCAATGTGGGTTCTTTATCTTTACTTTGATCACACATGGAGTCACATCCATCTGTGGTACTTGTTCTTCCTTCTTTAATTCTTCCTGAAGCAACTTCTTTTGTTTGGGAATGGATATAAAATCCCATAGGGATACATTAGTAGGTGTCTTCTTCAATTGTTCCACCACATTGAGCATTTTGACTGGATGGAACTTGGGCTTAAATAGTGGTATCTCTCTCATCCTTAGAGGAAAATGATCCACCATCAACATATTTTGCATCTCCTTCACTAGCAACGATGGAGTTCATGACTATTGAGTAGGTAGGTCGATGACTGGCAGAGCCTACTTTTCTTGCGGTGGTGATTGTCATGGCTAAGGACATGGCAAAGCTTTTTGTATGTATTCTACCACGAGTCTTCTTTGGGATCTTGTGTTGTATCCTGATTGCACTTGTGGGGCACTAGTTGTTAGAGCTTCATTCTAGAATACATCTTCTTCTTCCATCCATGAAAATAGTGCTTGGTTATGAACAATATCTAGCTCTTTCTCTAAAGACATTCTTTGCATTTACACTCTAAAGTGGGCATTTTCCAATTCAGGGGACTCATATTCTTCTACATTTAGGAACATGCCCTTGTTTCTTTGTTCTGCTATCTTTTGTTGCATATTTCCACTCGAACAATTTCATGGCATGTGACTATCAGTGCATGGGAAGCACCCTACATTTTCATCTTCCGCTAGGTTTTTCTAGCCTAGGATTAACTCTTTACTCTAGTTGTCCTTGACTGTCTATAACAACATAGTGAATGGGACTATCTATTTTGTGGATGTCATTTTTTGGCTTCCTCCTCTTGAGGGTCCTTGGTATATATTCTATTGATAGGATGGATTTCCTCCATGATAGGCTTGAGTGGTATGCTTTGAAGGTGCCTCTTGCTGATGTTTGATGAGAACTAACTCGTTAGCAAAAGACCACATGAGGCTCTTCATGTCATTGATGTTTGCTGCTATAAAAGAAGAGCTTGATGTGCTCAACTACATAGAGGGGTACATGTACATGGATTATCACATGGTTGATGTCACCACTTGTATAGTTGAAGTGCTTGTAGTAGCTTCTTCTCAAAGACCACTAGAGATTTTTGCAAATACAAGCATTGAAGGTCATGGTTGAAGCTTTTAAGGTCATGGTTGAAGCTTTCCAACATCGATCGAACTATTCTTCACACACACAACCAAATCGTACATGTTGGGTAAGATATGCCCTTCCATGAAGGTTATCACCACTATAATGTTCAAATTGAAAGCCTTTAGGTAGAACATAAAAACCATCATAGCTAGAGGTTAGGCAGTCATAGGCATTCTTTGCTAGGTTTTGTGGAACTTGGTATTAAAATTTCTCAAGGCCTCTTGTGGGGCTCTTTTGATGGTGACTAATTGATGTAGCAATGAAGAGTGATCTCCCTTCTCTGAGAAGAATTTGAACAACCTTTCTCCTAGCTGATCCCAAGAGTGGATGTACCAAAGGCCAAAGATCGATACCAATCTTGGGCCTTTCCTTTGAAAGAGGTGGCCAACAACTTAAGATCAATATTTTCCTCTACAATGTTATGTAATTTGCATACCTCTACTATATCTTGGAGGTTTTCGAAGAGGGTTTTGAAGTCTTCTCCAAAAAAAATTAGAATACCCTTGAGGGTGTTATTGGGTATGAGAGGCCATATATCTGGGGGCATAGGTGGTTGTAGCAGATTGCCACTATCCTAGGTTACAAAATTTCTAGGAGTAGGGGTAGCTACGTGAGTCATGGAGAAAAGATTCCTATGAATCGGGTACACTGGTATTCTGATTTGGAAAGTTTGGCCTCCAGTTGGGGTAGATAAGGCTCTAAGTTCTGGGCTCTCACTCCTTGCTCTATTAATCCTTACAGGTGATACAAAACCTATTAGTCTTCTTTTCCTGGGTACCAAGGTGGGTAACTGGGAGTACTAGAAGTGGCCTCTTAAATATACTCTTGTTTGGATTCAGGGAATGAAACTTCCAGCTTCTTTCCTTGGCTTGATTTAAGAAATATTTTGGACTTCTAATTAGATGTTCATAAAATTTTGGATCCCACCAGGTGTGCTAGAAAAAGAACTATTAATCATCAAAGCTTGCACCTATTTGATAGCCTTATGGGAAATTCAATGAGTGGGGGACTGATTTACACCTCACTAAATACCTCTGGGATTTTTATAGAAAGTCGTCTCTTCGAGTTTTGGAGAAAAGGGTAAAAGGAAATGTATATGTAAAACATCAAGATGGAGTTGCACCAAAGCTTTTACAAAATTTCAAACCCAATATTTCCTATGAATGATAGATTATCAACACAAAATTCCATGACCCTTCAATGTTGGGAAGAGAACAAACAACAAAGGCTAAATACAAGCACAGTGCAGTCTTTCAAATTTCCCCATAGGTAGTGTTCATTAAGGTTCAATCAAGCATAAAGATTTCAAAGGTTAACAAAAAAACATTTTAGGAACAAGATAGAAAATCTTTTTCTTTATAATATAATACTTGAGAACAACCTTCCTTTTAGGAAGTGGTATAAATTTCAAATGTACATAATCCTTCCACTTCCAAGTTGATTATCATAAATTAGTTATGTTCTACAAATATGGAAATTTAAAACTAAATCTACTTGGAATCTTTTAAATCCTACCATAATGCCTTATCTTGGGCAATGAGCATATGATAACATTATGTATTGTAGTATGATGATTTTGAATAGCTTCATTCTGAACATCAAATGAACCTCTTAGGAAACGTGCTGTCCTATGCCAACTGATAACAATTTGGATAAACTGAACATAACATGCCAGATATACAGTGTTTGACGAATTCTAAACAATACTTCTGAAGGGAAATTCAAAAGAAAATCCAAAGCCAGCATTTTTAGAGAAAGAAATTAGAACTTAGAACTTGGGGAAAAAAGCTCCTTATTTTTGTTGCCACCTCCCATTTATATCTAAAAGAAGAGAGAAACACCACCACATTCTAGAAGTAATTGCGGCAAGATTTTGGCATTTGATAGCTCACGATCTGATTGTAGATATTTAGTTAGGTCATGGAAATATTTTCTTATTAATTGCCAACTGCCACATTAATGCCCTTTAGATATTTAGCAAAGATCATTATCTAAAAAATAATCAAATCCTAGAAAACATCCTATGAAAAGTCTAGTTGACCAATCATGTGGCTCGACGAAGCTAACTCAAAGTTCATCCTGAAAACCAAAAGACCCAACATACTCCAAAAAACCTCAAAAAGATCACTTCTTAAAAGTGCAAGCTTCCCACAGTGAAGAGATGACATGTCAAGTGAAGATTCTCAGATTTGTGAAAATTATCCTTGAGAAAATATTCGTCGAGCTGACACGTGTCCCAACCCAATGAAAGTGATAAACAAAATCCGCACAGCCACCATGTGGCACATTGCATGCCTTTTGGAAACACTTTTTCTTTGAGCATGGCCACATCCGAAGCCAAAAATATATAAAAGCCGAAAATAAAAAATGATAAAGGAAAAAATGCTTCACAAATAACAAGGTGTCATTTTTTTCCTTTTTAAATAGTTAATTTCCATGCCTTGAATTTGTTAAAGAAAAGTTCATTTCAAAACTGTTGGAAATGCAAATAAGAGATTTTCAATCAACTATTAAATCATCATTCAAACATAAGCAATCTTTCACATATCACATAGTAAGGGCATAAAACTCATATTAATTATATATTTGTATATGCATATACATATTTTTATATATATGTTTTTTACATTCATATTTCCTTCTTGTACATCTAATAGCATAGTGTTATTTAGTTAATACGCAAGCCATCATGATTACATAAGTAAATAGTTTCCTTCTTTTATTTTTTTACTATATTGTCTATTCTTTAGTGGGATCTTCCTCCTCAGGGGGTTCATCGACTACTTTATCCTTAGAGTGTACTCAGTCATATTCTGTTATGACCTCCTTAGTCAGGGTTGGGGCATAATGCCCACATCCAAAGGGGAAGTCTCTGACAACAGATGGTTTGGTCTTTACTATTGATTCCTTAACTCGAGAGGGGCCTACTTTTTATTTTTCCTATTTGACCTTCATTCGCTTAAGAGTGGAGGCCAAGGTCTCTATGTTAGGTATTGTCTCAATTTTGCTCAGAGGTATGGTCTTCTTAGGTTTCTTTGGTTTAGGTAATGGTTTTGGTTTCCCTTGGATTTTCTTGGGGGCTCTATGCTGACCTTACCTTCCACATCCCATGGCTATAAAATTCAAGAAGATTTTTATTAGACACAAAATTTATGGGTGCCAAGGTCCAAAGTTTGAAACTAGGTGCTCTGATACTAATGTAAAAGCCCAACCATGAGAGTAATTTTTTTTCTTACAATACATTTTCACATATCAACATTGCAATATCCAAAAAAGCATTAGCAACAAAAATAGTTAAGTATACACAGTTAATAACACCATAAACTAAATACCAAAGGAAGATTCATGATTTAGATTACTTGGCATGTGTAGGTGCCAAAATGGGTAATTGATATGGCTTTTACTTCCTTGTGGGGTGCAACACCCCCAACCATGTGAACCACAACCCAGTCCACCCAAACTAAGTGTACCCAACAAGCTATTCTAGGATAGACTTGGAAGCATTTGGGTTGAGGGAATGAAATGTATTTACAAGGTCAAGCTTAGCTATGAAGAGGCTTTAGTGCATACCATAATACAATGTGGGTACAGCCTCATCACAACAAGATCAGTACAATGGGGAGGACAAGATAGGTAGATAAATAAGAGGGAGACTCACCACTAACCCATCTAGAGTATCCCATAGAAAGGAATGATGGTGCATTGCGCACTAGGTGATCCCACAATAGTGGTTTACAATTTTTAGCCAAACTAGACACTGAAGTTATTATTTTTAACTAAATCTTCACATTGGGCCTATAAATTGGCTAAACCATGAGAATTTGAAGATGATGCAATGACTCTAAATGCATTTTGTCTGCGTTCAAAAGTTTTTTTCAATTTTGGAATCAAAGACTACTACTTTTCCATCTCCCACAAAAGGTGGTTTTTCAAAAAGCGACATTTTAAAATTAGGCGCCTAACTTGTATAACACATAAGTTTTTCCTTTGAAGGTAAGAACTCTTTTGTTGAATTTAGATTGTATAAATCATCATTGAACATAGGTGATCGTTTTTTATTGAATATTTTTTCTTTAATCAAGTTTTGGTCAAATCAATTATAATTTAGACACTAATGGCACGACCATATAATGCATTTTTATATCGAAATAGGTATCTGCAGGATCATGATGGGCCAAAAAGAGGCAATATGTAAGTGATATGATGGCTCATGTGGTTGATGACCTTTTTTTAACCAAAATTGATGAAATGAAAAGGGTTTTTAAAGGAGATTCTCAACTTTCCACCAATATAAATTATTCTTTACTTTGAGTTTAATAAATAATTATTATTCATTTTCTATTTGAATTACGACTTAAGTCCCAATTGATATGTTGATTGAAAAACATCTATAGCTTTCAAATGGTATCGAATTTTTTAAATCTAAAACATGTGTCACATTCTATGATTTGTATACTATAGGATTAAAAAAAAAGTTTTGAATTTCATGAAGTTTTGACCAAGCTAAGGTGGTCAGACATACGAGTTTTTATTTTTTTTAAAAGTTGTAATAAAAAATTCATAATTGAAATTATTTATGGAAAAAGTGCAAAAAAAAATGCTTCACGTGATACATAGATCCTCTATTTATATCTAAAATCTTATAATTTTTTTTTATCATTTATTGTGGTTAGGGTGGTGGACACTAGAACACCACTTCTTGTCCTTTCCCTAAAATTTTAAATTACTACTGCATTTAAAATTTCAAATTTTCATAAACCCAGATTTTCTTTTTAAAAAAAAACAAACCTAGTAGTTTAGAAACTACATTCAATTTTCTATAATTCTATTTCTACATATTTTTCAAAATAATATAGACAACTTATTCAAATTTTTCGTCAAGTTTCTAACTCTCATTTTTGAATTTTTAATACTTAAGGGCATGTTTTCATGATGATCTTTTATACCCAAATTCAATTTTTTTGTTGGATCCAAGCACTTCAATGTCACGAGATTGCACTCATATTTTTCAATTTTTTTTGATAATCTACTATTTTTCCACATGTCTTGAGAACATAGACCTTATTTCGATGAGAAGAATCTATCTTCAAGAAAACTAAAACAAACACATAATAAGATCAAAACATATAAAAAATTATATTCATTGGATAGCTCATTCTGAGGACTATCTGATTCCAAAAGGGTTTCTGAAGACTTCTCCATTTTCATCCTCAACTTGAGCTTTGAAGCATAAAAAAATAGAGGTTTCTTATGTCTCAGGAGGGGGATGAGGGGCAAGGGGGGTTTGAGAAAACCCCTAGGGGTTGAAAACACAGAGAGTTTACTGAACTGGGGTTTGGCAAACATTTGGTTCAAAATGGGGGCGCCTCTTCAAAGTTAAAACAAGAGATTGCCTGTCTCTCTATTTGTTTTATTTTTTGGTGACCAAAATTTAAAGGGGTTCGCTCGAACACTAGTTCGAGCGAACCCCTAATGCATTTGGTCTAACCAGTAGGTTCGTACGAACCCCAAAAATCACTTTTTTTACTTTGGGGTCATTTTTTGTGATTTTTCTTTCCTCACTTGAATTGTAAACCACTATTGTGGCTTCACCCCACTACACCGGGGGTCCCATTCATTCCTTCATCTTCTATGCTAAGTGGGGTGGTGGTAAGGGTTTTGGTAAACTGGGTAGAAGTTTTGGTGCATCCCATACTACACTGTGGGTCCATCTTCCATCCCAAGGTCTTAGAGAAATCCCAAGTAAAGAACCTACATTAAACCTAGGTAACACTTGGCATCAGTCACTTTTGTACTTATCGATGATAGCCAATGAACCCATTAAATACATTGGTTAGGCCTAGATTACCATTACCTACATGGATGGGTCCCTACCCATGCAATCTTTGTGGTCATATCATAACCAAGGTAGCCTATAGCACATTCACCTTCGTTAAATAGGTGAACATTGGCTAGTCCCTTGTAGTGGCCTAGACATTGGTCATTGGCATGGTCCAATGATTGCTTGTCACTACTCATACATCTAGGAGGTTCACTCTTGGGTCTTCTCTAGTTCA